>JAJHSJ010000012.1:57048930-57313940 GCA_021015155.1 Magnolia officinalis
GCTATGTATGTTGAAATAGTGTATTCTAAGTGTTTGTGAAAATGCTTGTGAGAGTAAGTGCTTGGATAGTGGTGCCTTAGATAAGTGTTGAGATGGGATTCTAACTACCTTAGAGACCTGTATGATTTCCTCCATACGGTTGTTTACTTTAACCGCTTACTTATGAAACATATGTGTTTGTATTCTTGTTTATATAGTTTGTTTTACAACATGCTTTATAACATGCTTTATAACATGCTTTATGAATATGCTTGTTAACATGCTTGATTTACTTTGTCTATTATGCTTTACTCTACATGTTCTAAATAAGGATTGATTGAGTTTGGGACTATGTCTATAGTCCAAATAATCGGTACCAGACTGGAGATCGTGGTTGAGGATTCATGTCGCCACGTAGGGTGTTTGACGAACCCGAGTCGCACTTCAGTTGGCGACAGTGGTTAGGCCACAAGAAGTTCTTATGCACTTCATGTCGTTCAATTGATTATGCGCTCGAGCTAGTCTGGCTCGTCAAGTAACCCGATGTGTCTAATGTATGTTCACCATGTTTGGTCGCTACTACTTGAACCTAGGGTACAAAACTTACCAGTGGAATCCCGTTAACCATGGTACCTCGATCCGCTAAGACTCATGAGCTAGGCATGGTGGTATGGGACACCGTGGTCGAGCTGTCGGCCTACGCTAGGGCCACGTGCCTCCCCGTAGTGACCAGTGAGCAACTAGACTCGTGAGCCGATTATGGTGGTATGAGACACTGTATTCGTGCCGTCGGCCTACATTGATAAGGTGATGGGGGAGCGGTGTAACCTTTGTGCGTAACATCCCTGGCAGCCTTTGTAGTGACCTCGAGCATACTCTGAATTTGTGGTGAGACGATGAGTGTTACTGCAGTGTATAGAGTATGAACTAAGCCTATATCTGTATAGTGATGAAACCGTTAAAAAGGTGATGGGGAAGTGGTAAACTTTGTGCTAAACAGCCCGTATAGCCTTTGCAGTGACCTAGAAACACACCATCGTATGAGATTAACTAGGATTGACGACCCTAGAATGGATCATGTTTGGGAATGATACAAGGGAGGTACCTTAGTTTCCCAATATTGCTGTTTGAAATGGACTAATAATTACTGGTAATCATGCTCATCATCGCACTGCATGTGTCTGGTAGATGTGGAGCACTAAGGGATGAACGCATTCACGAACGTAAGATGGTGTCACATGAGGGTGGTTTGACAAGGGCATTCATCATGTCATTTCATACTTGCATTTAATAAGAGTAGTTAGAATTGTTCGATTGTACTGCTTTATCATTACTGCTTGAATGAATTGATAACATGTTAACCTATGCTTTATTGTTCTACTGAGTTAGGTACTCACTCCCACGTTACGGGACGGTGTTTTACACACCAACTAGACTCTGTCTCAGGTATAGATGATACGTCTATTCAGGAGGCGGAGCCAGACTACGATGAGGACCAGGACGAGTTCTCATATATGCAGTACTCTGACGGCTTTGCTTAGGCCGACTGGATCGTGGGGATTTCAGGATCTATCTTTTAGTTGTAATTTGACTTTTTAATTCAGAAACAATACATGTATAAGGATACTCAGTTAGTGTTCATACTCTGGAGTTCATGATGGTTTTGTTTCCTTACATACCTTATATATACAGTTTCAGTCTTCCGCTTGCCTTTATACAATTGATCTGGAGTATGAATTACTGTTTTGGTATAATCTCACTCATGTTTTTTGCACTGACACAGACAACATTCAAATCTTCATCATCTATGTTGCATAAGTGATGATCTGGAACTCGAGAGTTGAGTTGCTACTTGACCCTCGAATTTCAGGGCGTTATAAGTTGGTATTAGAGCATGATTTTAATTAAACCGGACCTGAGTTATGTTCCCACGACGTACGCTGACGCTTTGACTTAGGAGGGTGCGAGAAAAATATAGAAACAGTCCTGGGTTTTCCCGATTTCACCATTTGGTGAAGTTTATCGAAAACGAGCGTTTTGATCGAGTTCGTACTCGATCCTGATCACACGAGTTGATCCCAAATCACTTCTAGACCGTCTATTGACGTGTCTAGATCACAATATACCTCATCCCAGCAGTCAAAAAATCTGTAAATACAAGTATGTGTCCGAAAGTACCCGAAACTACCCGAAATTGAGCGAATCGGGGTCGGGGGCCTACCCACATCAATCTAGGGGTACCCAGGGTGGGACCCAGGGTTTTTTGGCGCCTAGGGGACAGGAGGATCTCGCCCATGGGGCGGGACCTCAAAAACTAGACAGTTGGTTGGTGAGGCCCTCGCCCGGTCGGCGAGGCCTCGCCGGAATTTGGGCTGGGCCTGGCCCGCGGCTCGGGTCGATCGCATTGGGGGGTCTAATAACCCCCCTGACATAGCTCCCGTCCCATTTCAATCTCCCAAAACCCTACTTCCTTCACAAACCTCCCCTCCAAGCCATTTTTCTCTCTTAACTTGCTGCTTTCTCTTCGAAATCACCTTCCAATTGTCCTCTCTGCTAGTTTCGACCACCATCAACCCATTCCCATCGTCCACAACGGTCATTTTGTCCCTTCCCTCTCTGTTTCTCTCATTTGGACTCCCACACGCCCCTTTTGAAGCTCCAAAATCGTGTGAGTTTCCTCACCATCTGATCTCTTCATTTTCCTTCTTCACTCCCTATCATTTGGGCCCCTACAACGTCTGTTGGAACCCAAGTCAGTGGAGAACCAATCCTCCAGCCCTCTTTCTTTCCATTCCTTCTCGTTCCATGGCCTTTCTTGCAATTATTTTGGCCATTTTCTCTATCTCCACCATCCTCTCTTTTATGGGTAAGAGAAAGAGCACCGCTGATGAGGCTGGGCCTAGTCACCCTACACGTTTAAGGCGACCGCGAGACACCGCCGCTAGCTTAAGCTTTGCCCGGGAATTTCGAACGAAGCGGGACCTTGATCCCCGGATCCCTGCTGAACGGCTCAGTTGGCGGCACTACCTCATGGCGTTTATGAGGACCGCAGGGTTCTCTTTGAAGCCCAGGTGGATGGACGGCTCTTCGGTGAATACTACTGTTCGAGCAAGTGTATGCGGCCCATTGGGGTCTGCTATTTGAGGCCAGAGGTCGCGCTAATCCTGGTGGTACTGTCCGAGCATTCTACGCCAACATTCGCGAGCCTACACTGGAACCTTTGCAGTTCTGGCTCTTAGTTGGGGTGGATCTGTTTGTCACTGTTGATGTGAGAATGATTGCGGGGCTTATGAATATGCCCCTTAGTGACGTACATGCTAGCGAACAGAATCTGGGGACTGCTCGTGAAAGGGATCGTCGCACACGTTACCTTTGTGGCGGCCGACTGGTTGAGTGGCAGCCGAATAAAAGCCTACTAGCATCCCACATGTCAGACGACTTTCGCCTACTACATCATATCTTCACATACAACCTCTACCCCAAACACAGTAATCGCAGCGAGTGCACGTGACTCATGGTAGACTTTCTGTACTAAGTGGGGTAGAGGGTGAACTTGTGCGTGCCTACATTCGTGTTGTGACAGATTATGGGTATTGCACGCTCCACCAGGAGCTCTGATTCGCTTCCCTTCGGCCGACTCGTATTCAGGATTGTACGGGAGTTTGGATATAGTCTGGGGGTGGAAAGGCCAGTACCGATCCATCAAATCGATGAGAATACTCTCCATCAGATGAAACTTGGGGCACGGCGACGACGGGCCTGACATGAGGAGAGTGAGGATGAGGTGGAGAGCGAAGAAGAAGAGAGTGAAGATGGGGGTGGCGATGAGATAGAAGAAGAAGAAGAGGAACCTGAGGCCCCAGGATACAGAGGAGAGTTCACCTCCTACGGCTCAGGAGGAGGGCACCGATCGGGCTACCATAGATGCGCGTTTATCCCGTCTTGAAGAGGGCCAAGCCTCCCTGCAATAGGAAGTCAGGCGGGTCTGAACCAAGCTCAGCAAGGTGTCTCGCACCTCGAAGGCCATCCTGTGCTGTCTAGAGGACAAGAATGCTCCTCCTCCATCGCCTGACTCGGATGCCTAGCCATCCTTCCTGCTGTTTTGTAGTTGTTTGGTTTCCTCTGTAGTAGGTTTATGTTCATGTTGATGATGTAGTAGTTAGTAGTATGTTTTAAGTGTTTGATGTTATGGATGTAATTAGCTCACATGTAATTTCTGTCATGATTCATGTAACTTTGTATTCCATGTATTATGACAATTTTGGGTAAATGAAAAGCATGCAGCCTCTTTTGCTATGTGATGTGTGGAATGTTTTAAGTGCTTGTATAATGTGTTGTTATGCTTTATCTCACAAGCGATGTACCCTATGTTGTATAGGGCATGCTACGGAGATCTACGAGGAGCACGACACCCCTCCTTCTCACTGACTCGATGAACCAGACTCCTTCCCGCAGGGGTGGTCCTACGGACCGAGGGTTAAACTCTGATAGCCTCCTGCTGGTCCACTGGTGGACTGCCACCATATACGCCCCCGGTTCGCGAGCAGCACCGGGCATCCTCATCTACACAGCATGACCCACAGGCTGCTCCACCTTCTGACAGGTTTGAGCAGATGATGATGCTGATGCAGCATCAGCATCAGCAACTTCTTGCGGCCTTATCGGCTCAGGGTGGCAGTGCGGCTCCACCTTCACCATCTACACGGCCAGAGACCGCAAAGCCTCCTGCTCAAGCGGAGGCTATACCTCCCCCTGCGCCTGCTGTACCGCCTACTGGAGATGTTGGTACTCGTAGCCTACTCGAGCGATTCCAGCGCTTGAGGCCTCCCACATTCATGGGTTCTCACAGACCCGAGGCGGCTGAGTTTTGGCTGGGCCGTATCTCCAAGATGCTACGAATGTTGCACTGTACTGAGGCAGAGCAGGTCGAGTTGGCCACTTCATGTTCGAGAGGGAGGTCAGTCTGTAGTTGAACTATGTACTGCGGTCTGTCGCAGCGGACTATGCGTGGACTTGGGCAGCATTTGAGTTTTGATTCCACCAGAAGTATTACCCACAGACCTACAGACATGAGCGGGAGGATGAGTTTTTACGCCTCAGGTAGGGAGGCATGACAGTTACTGAGTACGAGCATCGCTTCACCGAGTTAGGTCGCTTTGTCCCGACCATCCTTGTTGATGAGCAGATGCGGATATGCCGTTTTTCTGGCGGGTTGCGACCTGATATACGATCGAAAATGTGTTGTATCAATATACCTTCTTACGCGGAGCTGGTTCACATGTCTATGATGGCCGAGCGGGATGTTGATCGGCTGGCACGTTCTCGTAGTAGTACTATGGTTACGAGACCACGACCAGAGATACAGAGCAGGCCTTTCTTAGGCAAAAGGCCTCGTATCGACTCTCCCCCCAGGACCACGGCGCCAGTAGTTCCGATGCGGGGCCCAGGAGTGACCTGTTCTTTCAGCGGGAAACTGGGTCATCCTGCAGAGAACTATTTTTCACGTATGAGGGCTAGCGCGTTCTCACCACCGCAGAGGCTGGATCGCCCTCACCCTCATGTCATATCAACTCCACCTCTACAGACTGCCCCTGCTCATCCTTCCTTTCGACCTCCAGTATCACGCTTCAGGCCGCCTCAACGGCCCTTGCTTCCACAGCCGAACCGTCAGCAGCAAACTCGAGTACATACGCTTGTTGCTGAGGCACCTGAGACATCGATTACGGCCCCGATGGCTTTTGAGGGTACGGCCCACATTCACGGTACTTTCATCTCCTTGTTGGTGGACACTGGGTCCACTACTTCTATTATTTCATATCAGGCAGTTAAGCGTCTAGCTTTACGTACTACTCCCATGAAGGGAATGAGACTCACTACGGCTACTGAGACTTTTTCGGATGTCACACCGGTATGTGAGGGTTGCTCCGTAGATTTGGGTAGTTGAACAGTGCTCGTCGACTTCATTATTGCCCCACTATGGTATTACGACATTATTCTCGGTATGAACTGGCTCACGAAGGTGAAGGCTGAGATAGATTGTGATGCTCGGGTCGTGACGACCTATGGATCTAACGGCACAACTTTCACGTTTCCATTGCAGGTCAGTTGGTCCTGCCGTGTTGAGTGTTATACTCTTTATTAGAGCCGATTGATGGTCCGACATTAGAAGATACGCCGGTGGATTGGGAGTTTATAGGTGTGTTTACGACGATTCCTGGTTTGCCTCCTCGGCGCGAGATTGACTTCACCATTGATCTTACGCCTGGTGCGACACCTATCTCATTGCCGACTTATCATATGCCTCCATGTGAGATGGAGGAACTGCGAAGACAGATTGACGAGCTAGTAGAGAAGGGTTTCATACGACCTAGTGTGTCTCCTTAGGGAGCACCTATACTATTTGTGAAGAAGAAGGACGGGTCGCTAAGGTTATGTATTGATTACAGTAAGTTGAACCAGATCATGGTGGAATGAAGAACAAGTATCCTTGCCCAGGATAGATGATTTGTTTGATCAGTTGAGGGGGGAGAGGTATTTTTCGAAGATTGATCTGCAGTCAGGGTATCATCAGCTGCGGTCAGAGATGAGGACGTGCAGAAGACAGATTTCAGGACATGCTTTGGGCACTATGAGTTTCTAGTGATGTCGTTCGGTCTTACGAATGTACCGGCCGTGTTCATGGACCTGATGAACCGGGTACTTCGGCCATTCCTATACCGATTCGTCATCATCTTTATTGATGACATTCTGATATACTTTATGAGTCGGGAGGAGCACGACGAGCACATGAGAGCAGTATTGGATACGTTGAAGAAGAACCAGTTGTTCGCGCAGTATAAGAAATGCGATTTCTGGCAGGAGGAAGTCAAGTTCCTCGGGCATGTGGTGTCCAAGGATGGGATAGCAGTGGACCTTGCTAAGGTAGCCGTGGTTCAGGATTGGCAGCAGCAGCCTGACTCGGTTACCGAGGTGAGGAGTTTTCTTGGTCTGGCAGGGTATTATAGACGCTTCATTCGGGATTTCTCGAAGATTGCCACGCTGTTGTCTCAGTTGACACGGAAGGACCTGAAGTTCGCCTGGAATGAGAAGGCGAAAGCAGCTTTCAAGGAGCTGAAGGACAGGTTGAGGTCCGCCCCTGTGCTAGTATTGTCAGACCAAGGGGTGAAGTACACGATATACACTGACGCGTCTCGCGTTGGTTTGGGTTGTGTCCTTATGCAGAAGGACAGGGTGATTTTATATGCCTCGAGACAATTAAGGAAGCACGAGGAGAATTACCCTACACACGACCTGGAGTTGGCAGATGTCATCTTTGCATTGAAGCTCTGGAGACATTACCTCTACAGAGAGGAGTTCGAGCTTTTCTACGACCACAAGAGCCTTAAGTATATTTTCATGCAGCGAGACTTGAATATGAGACAACACCGATGGATGGAGACCTTGAAAGACTTCAAGTTCGAGGTTTCCTACCATCCTGGAAAGGCGAACCTTGTGGCAGACGTGTTGAGCCGCAAGAAGGCTATAGCATTTGCGGCTCCGTTGATGATAGCAGAGTAGGACATGGTTGAGTTCGTGCGGGACTTCGAGCAGAGACTCACCGTGGAGGAGCCATTTGAGTGTGTTGCGCACGTTCGGGTGCGGCCACTTGTTGATGACAGGATCGTTGAGGCCCAGAAGGGTGATGTACAGTTGTCTGAGCTTCGAGAGCAAGCTAGCGACGCCGAGGACTTCGAGTGGAGAGTTGGTTCTAATGGGGATCTACGATTCCATGGCCACCTATGCGTTCCTGACATACCTGACTTGAGACATGAGCTTCTCGAGTCTGTCCATAACACGAAGATGTACCAGGATATGAGACGGTCATATTGGTGGGTAACATGAAGGACCACATCGCTGAGTTCGTTTCTCATTGTCTGACGCGCCAACAGGCCATGGCAGAACATCGCCGATCTCCTGGACTGCTTCAGCTCATGCCCATAGCAGAATGGAAGTGGGACTTCATTTTCATGGATTTCATATCTGGACTGCCGAAGACGAGGAAGGGACACGATTCCATCTGGGTTATTGTGGACCAGTTGACCAAATCGGCCCATTTTCTCCCTATCAGAGTCACGAACTCTGCAGACGAGCTGGCTAGATTGTACATCAGAGAGATCGTCCGTCTGCATGGAGTTCCTTTAGAGATCGTGTCGGACAGAGACACTTGGTTCACATCTATCTTCTGGACTCGTATCCAAGAAGTGATGGGTGTGAAGTTGAAGTTCAGTACGACATTTCATCCTCAGACTGATGGGCAGACAGAGAGGGTGAATCAGATTCTGGAGGATTTGTTACGAGCATGTGTGTTGGACTTCAAGGACAGTTGGGATGACTGTCTTCCTTATGCAAAGTTCGCCTACAACAACAGCTTTCAGGCGAGTATTGGTATGACGCCATATGAGGCCCTGTATGGTCGTCCTTGCAAAGCACCGCATTGTTGGGCTGAGGTTGGCGAGCGTAGTCTGATTGGCCCAGAGTTGGTACAGGCGACCACAGAGAAGGTCGACATTATCAGGCGTCGACTTCTTACAGCGCAAAGCAAGCAGAAGAGTTACGCCAATACGAGGCGGCGACCACTTGAGTTCGAGGTTGGAGATCATGTATTCCTCCGGGTTTCCCCTATGAAGGGAGTCCCTCGGTTTGGGAAGAAGGGGAAGCTCACACCGAGGTTTATCGGTCCATTTCAGATCCTTGATCGAGTGGGTGCTGTGGCATATCATCTCACTTTGCCCACACCACTTGCAGATGTACATAATGTATTTCATGTATCTATGTTGAAGAAATACGTTCCTGATCCTTCACACATTATCAGCTGGGAGCAGGTACAGTTGAGCAAGGATGCTACATACGAGCTGCGTCTGATGCGTATACTTGACAGGAAGGAGCAGGTACTGCGTAGCAAGGTCATTCCACTTGTGAAGGTACTATGGATGCATCATTCAAAAGAGGATGCTATGTGGGAGACAGAGGCCGAGGTCAGAAAGAACTACCCTCAGATTCTCGAGGAGTATGAGAAGGTACAAATTTCGAGGATGAAATTTTTGTTTAAGGGGGGTAGATTGTAACGACTCATAAATTTTCGTGTAAGGACCCGAGTACCACCTCGACTAGAAATCACTTAGGATTAAATCCTTTAGAGATTTGACAAAGTTAATTAAGTGCTAAACTATATTAGCTATGAAATCCATTTGAATCGCTTTAAATACGATCTGCAAGACCCAAAACTTGTAGAATCATTGACGCTAGGTTACCCTAAAGTCTAGGATCAAACTCATTACCCGACTGCTCTCAGGAGCACATTGAAACTCCGTATCAGGTCTGGACCGTACATCGGGAGTCTGAATAATACGAAGTTAAGGACTTAGGACCGCCTCGCTAGGCTTGACAACCATCTCGGAAATCAAATCCAGACAGTGTCCCACGGCTGTTCGCTTGAGTCCGGAGCGAGAGAGTGTGAAAACACTTATTTTCTTTACAAAATAAATATCTTGAACAGTGATCTGGCACGTGTCGCTTGCGGACATTTTGTAAGCAACCAGACCATCAGAATCTGACCCAAATATACCTCGGATTAGGAAAAATTTCATAAACATATCTATGTACTTGAAATTTCTGATCGAAGTCCGCTAACCGTTGAACTGAAACTGGTCCGCCACACGTGATCTGGGAATCCGACTGAAACAAAAACTTAACTTTACCTGGATCCAAAGTTGATGAGCTTAAGTTCGACCTTTGGCTCAAAGAAGCCCACCAGAAGTCCTCCGTTGAGCTGGAAAAGTGTCATTTTTGTTATAACCTAAGTATACCTTGTCCGCAAGTCTATTTCAGAGAGTTTTTAGGCTATATAAGAACCTTAGAACACTCTCTCTCACAGCCATACGAATTTGAGAGAAACCCTAGAGAGAGAAGTGAGAAAAGATAGAGAAAGAGTGAGAGAAGTGGGAGAAACTTCCTGCTACTGTTTCCTGCCGTTACCCAAGCTCCACCACTCCGTTATTATCGATTCCCGACGATACCGACTTCGTTTTGAGGTAAGAAAACCTAACCCTAATCTGTTTTGGGTGTGAAGGTTGTAGGTTATGAAATAGCTAACCTATTTCATTCTTTAGGCTACCGAACTGTCGAATACGGAGGCTTAACAAACTAGCTGATTTGTTGCGATTCTACGGTATAAGGTGAGGACTTTAGGTGTATAGGTTACGGTTTTCAACGCTTTGAATGTCAGATAATGATAGATTCATGATCTGCATGTAAATGCACATGTACAAAGTGCTGTTTATTTTCCATTTCGATTAAAGATGTAGAATATGGAATTTTACATATTCTAGGTATTCGTAGAAATACTGTATACGTATAAATTTTGAAAATGTGTTTGTCATGATTATTTGTTGTATGAATATATGGTATATGGATAAAATACTTATTTGGCGAAAAGATTCACCCTAATACATGTTTGCTAATATACACTATGTATGTAGAAATAGTGTATTGTAGAAAGTACCGTATATGTATATATTTTGGGGATGTGTTTGCCATGACTATTTGCTGTATGAACATGTTATATATGCGTAAAATACTTGTTTGGTGAAAGGATTCGCCCTAATTCATGTTTTACTAACATACACTATGTATGTTGAAATGGTGTATTCTAAGTGTTTGTGAAAATGCTTGTGAGAGTAAGTGCTTGGATAGTGGTGCCTTAGATAAGTGTTGAGATGGGATTCTCAACTACCTTAGAGACCTGTATGATTTCCTCCATACGGTTGTTTACTTTAACCGCTTACTTATGAAACATATGTGTTTGTATTCTTGTTTATATAGTGTTTTACAACATGCTTTATAACATGCTTTATAACATGCTTTATGATATGCTTGTTAACATGCTTGATTTACTTTATCTATTATGCTTTACTTTACATGTTCTAAATAAGGATTGATTGAGTTTGGGACTATGTCTATAGTCCAGATAATCGGTACCAAACTAGGGATCATGGTTGAGGATTCATGTCACCACGTAGGATGTGTTTGACGAACCCGAGTCGTACTTCAGTTGGCGATAGTGGTTAGGCCACACGAAGTGCTTATGCACTTCATTCCGTTCAGTTGATTGTGCGCTCGAGCTAGTCAGGCTCGTCAAGTAACCCGATGTGTCTAATGTATGTTCACCATGTTTGGTCGCTACTGCTTGAACCTAGGGTACGAAACTTACCAGTGGAATCCCGTTAACCATGGTACCTCAATCCGCTAAGACTCATGAGCCTGGCATGATGGTATGGGACACCGTGGTCGAGCCGTCGCCCTACGCTGGGGCTATGTGCCTCCCCGTAGTGACCAGTGAGCAACCAGACTCGTGAGCCGATTATGGTGGTATGGGATACTATATTCGTGCTGTCGGCCTACATTGATAAGGTGATGGGGGAGCGGTGTAACCTTTGTGCGTAACAGTCCTGACAGCCCTTTGTAGTGACCTCGAGCATACTCTGAATTTGCGGTGAGGCGACGAGTGTTACCGCATTGTATAGAGTATGAACTAGGCCTGTATCTGTATAGTGATGAACCGTAAAAAAGGTGGTGGGGGAGTGGTGTAACCTTTGTGCGTAACAGCCCTGACAGCCTTTACAGCGACCTAGAAACACACCATCGTATGAGATTAACTAGGATTGACGACCCTAGAATGGATCATGTTTGGGAATGATACAAGGGAGGTACCTTAGTTTCCCAATATTGTTGTTTGAAATGGACTAATAATTAATCGATAATTATGCTCATCATCGCACTGCATGTGCCTGGTAGATGTGGAGCACTGAGGGATGAACGCATTGGCGAAAGTAAGATGGTGTCGCATGTGGGTGGTTTGGCAAGGGCATTCATCATGTCATTTCATACTTGCATTTACTAAGAGTAGTTAGGATTGTTTGATTGTACTGCTTTATCATTACTGCTTGACTGAATTGATAACATGTTAACCTATACTTTATTGTTCCATTGAGTTAGCTACTCACTCCCACATTACGGGATGGTTTTGTACACACCAACCAGACTCTGTCTCAGGTATAGATGATATGTCGATTCAGGTGGCGGAGCCAGACTACGATGAGGACCGGGACGAGTTCTCATACTTGCAGTACTCTGACGGCTTTGCTTAGGCCGACTGGATCTTGGGGATTTCAGGATCTATCTTTTAGTTGTATTTTAACTTTTTGATTCAGAAACAATACATGTATATGGATACTCAGTTAGTGTTCATACTCTGGAGTTCATGATGGTTTTGTTTCCTTACATACCTTATATATACAGTTTCAGTCTTCCGCTTACCTTTATACAATTAATCTGGAGTATGAATTTTTGGTATAATCTCACTCATGTTTATTGCACTGACACAGACAACATTCAAATCTTCATCATCTATGTTGCGTAAGTGATGATCTGGAACTCGAGAGTTGAGTTGATACTCGACCCTCAAATTTCAGGACGTTACAATGCTAAAGTGGCTAATCTCATAAGGAAATTCGAGGCCATGGAATCGAAGAAGGATAAGGGTAAGGAAGTTATTTGCGGTATCTGTGGTTACAACAGTCACACAACTGAAAAGTGTCCAACTATATCTCCCTTTCAAGAGGTACTGGCTAAGCAATCCAATGTTGTAAATAATTATCAAAGACCTTTTAATGGACCTACCTCTAATACATACGATCCCGATTGGAGAAATCATCCAAACTTCAGTTGGAGGAATGGACAAATAGCGACTCCTCAAGGTTTCTTTAATCAAACTCAAAATTAAGATAAACCTCAAGAGGATTTGGTTCAAAAACATATTCGAGAACAAGTGCTAGTTAAACAGAATTCGGCACAAGCATTCCATGATATCAATACAATATTAGGAACGCTTGCATCATCTATTCAAAGGATAGAGTCACAATTAACAAGTGGAGGAAAGGGGATGCTTCCTGCTCAACCTCTCCCCAATCCCAAACTGCAATATGAAATAAGTGACCCTAGCTCTTCGAATCAGATGGAACAAGCTAAATCCATCACCACTCTTAGGAGTGGGAAGATCATTGACAAAATCATTCCGGTTAGGGCTGAAAGGCCTAAGGACCCAGAAGTGAACAAAGAATTAGAAGAGGACAACAATGATGGATCTAGTGATGCCCCATAAAAATTAGAACCGGAACTTCTGGAGAAGTCAGTTGCTCCATTTCCCCAACGGTTGGTTGCACCAAAACCACTCTCTAACTCTCCGGATATTCTAGAGTTGTTGAAACAAGTGAAAGTCAACATTCCTCTACTTGATGCCGTAAAACAAATACTTTCATACGCCAAATTCCTGAAAGACCTATGCACGACCAAAAGATGCCAAAGTATTCAAAAGAAGATCTTCTTAACTGAGAAAGTGAGTGTCATCCTAAAGCAAGACGTGCCGCAGAAATACAAGGATCCTACTAGCCCAACCATATCATGTATGATCGGTAACTACTACATTGAGCATGCAGTTCATGACTTAGGAGCGAGCGTCAATTTGAATCCTTACTCGGTATACAAACAGCTAGGCTTAGGTGAATTGAAAACCACCTTAACCACGTTACAACTTGCTAATCGTTCTGTTTGTATACTAAGAGGGATAATTGAGGATGTGTTAGTTCTGAAAAGGCCAAGCTATCTGTCCTAGAGGGGGGGGGGGGTGAATAGGACTATGCCAAATTTAAAATAAAATTAGCGGAAATAAATTAAACCAATAGCCTTACAATATGAATCAATTCACAAAGCTAAATTTAAATCACCTTGATAAATAGGTATTGAGAGATTGATACAAATTCAGTTCTAAGGACAACCTTACACCATAATAAACAAGGGCTTATGGTAGGACAACCTTATTTCTAGAACCTCTTTTGGATCAAGGACTCAATTTTAATATAAGTAAATGAAATAGCAAGGAATTGAAATTAAATGCAGAAGTAAGATCTAAATTATTACAACAATCCCCACACTTGCTTGAAATGTAAATAGTTACAACATTCACATCCACTTGTACATTCCACACAATCGAATGATAAAAGATATGAAAATTAAGCAAGCATTCAAACCACAAGGCAAAGAGTTATAGTGGTTCACCTGTGTGTACACCAACTGTTTTCTAACAGCCACACAAAAAGCTACTCCACTCCTAATATCCTCACACAGGGGATATTAGCGTTCACTATCAGATAGGTTTTCACAGGTTCACCAAAAACCTTTACAATTGTGTCTTTTTCACTTGGGCATACACAATTCAAAACCCCTCTTTTCTGAGTTTTCTGGTTTTCCTCAGACAACCAATACAATGAGATTTTTCTGGTTCAACCTCAAACAAAACCAGTACAATGAGATTTTTCTGGCTTAACCTCAAACAAAACCAAAAGAAATGAAATTTTACAGAATTGTAAAATACCTGGATTTCTCCTTTTCGTAGCAACCGGTAGAACCAATCGGAGTAGATGATTGAATGTCAAAGTTCAATTTCCAATACTCACATTCATAAGGTTCTAAGTTCTAATTGATTTTAGATTTTAACAAGTTGGGCGTAGCTATATTTGATTTTGATTCCAAGAAGAAGGAATAAGATAATTCCTCTTTTCAAATAAAAGATTGGAATATAGAAACAAAATCAAATTAAATAAGCTAGCAAAAAGGAATATTAAATAAGCACAATGTAGCTTAAAATAAACACAGACTTATCTCAGAGTGATCACTTGAAAATTCTTGAATTGAATAGAGTTGAAGTGTGAAAACTCTGAATTTCGTGTTCAATTTATAGAAGCAGAAATCGCTCCTACGACTGGTCTTAGAAACCTACGACTGGTCGTAGCTCTAACAGATTTTTGAAAAATTAAGCGCGATCTTTAAAGCCGTTCCACGACTGGTCGTGAGTAGCCTACGACTGGTCGTGGGTCACCTACGACTGGTCGTAGATCCTACGACTGGTCGTAAGACCAGAGATTTCGTTGCTGGACTTTGAGTCGTAGCTCCACGACTGGTCGTGGACGAGTCGAAGCCACTCCTACGACCGGTCGAAGGATCTCCAGGACTGGTCGTGGGCGTACCAAAAATTTCGAAAAATCTTCAACTACTTAGGACTGGTCGTGGAATTTCTTGAACTAGTCGAACCAATGCTAGGACTGGTCGAACAAGAGCTAGGACTGGTCGTA
The DNA here is from genome assembly GCA_021015155.1 of Magnolia officinalis. Classification (NCBI taxonomy): domain Eukaryota; kingdom Viridiplantae; phylum Streptophyta; class Magnoliopsida; order Magnoliales; family Magnoliaceae; genus Magnolia; species Magnolia officinalis. The sequence goes on from JAJHSJ010000012.1 coordinate 57,064,134, forward strand.
GAATAGACCAAACTTATGTAAAATAAATATTTGATTTATGTATCCAAAGTGACCTACTTAAAGGGTCAACCTAAGGTCATTCAAACCTGAACCATGTCGTATGGACATTGAACTTCAACCATTCAACGAATGTAGATATTTTGAACCATATCAGGCTTGAAATCTTGAGCTTGTTGTAGCTTTAAACTTGAGATCTTTATCAACATAAAACTACTTCATGCGTTGCTTCTTCAGACTTGAACTTCAACATTGTAGCTTCTTGAAGACTTCAACATGTAGCTTCTTGAGACTTCAACATGTAGCTTCTTGAAGTGTTTATGCAGTGTCTTGAATTCATATAAATCATCATACAAGCACAGGACACAGATAGATGTTTTGGCACATCAAAATTTGACAACTAAAGGAGCATGAGACCATAGCACTTACAATCTCCCCCTTTGTCAAATTTGTGACAAAACACCCAAATAATAATACTTCCAATTTAAACTAAGTACACACAACAAGTTCAACAATAGAGAAGCATGCACAGTTATATATGATAAGTAATAACTAGCATCATTCACCATAACTACCCCTGAGAAGTTTAACTCCCCCTGAGTAATAGGAGCATAATCATTAAATTCAATAAAGCCAAATTTTCTCAAAACTTCTCCCCCTTTTTGTCACAAAATGACAAAGGAAGAAGAGCAACAATGCTAAAGAAAATATGAGTTGATTCAAGAAAGCATAATGCATAATTCAAAAAGTCAGTAGTAAGCAATGTAAAGTTCAGACAAAATAAAATATTACAGACCCATCAAAAATTTAGTCAGAACCAGAAGAGGGAGCAGGATTAGATGGATCAATTTTGTGTAAACCCTTAGCAATACGCCTCATATATTTGCGTAGATAAGAAAATTGCGTGTCTTGGTAACACGAATTTGAGCCACCTGCTCTTGAAGGAAATTCAATCTCTCATCAAAATTAGAGGGCTGAAAATCAGGATCATCAGCCGAGTCTGACTCAAGTTCTTCAAATAAATCATCCATATTCACGTCTTCAGTAGGATCACCAGCTTGTCCTGCATCTCCTGCTGCAGCACCACTGCTACCAGCATCCACTTGGCCATCAGCCAATTCTAAATTCATCTTATTAATATTGGAATTATTAAACGGGAGATGATGGATGGGTTTTTCTCTAGTAGGCATAGCCACGAGCATATGGTTTGCCAGCATAGTCAATAGATAACCAAAGGGTATATCACTATGTCCAGGATGGTGACGAGACAGAATAATGGAATGACAAATTAAAGAAGGTAAATATTTTTGCACCAGAGATGACAGAATGCAAAACACGAACCATAAAAGCAGTGAGTTCGGTTTTATTACCAGAACGTGGATAAAGATTTGAGATGAAAATCCTATGAAGTACTCTGTGTCTGGGTAACAAAAACCTTGAGGGAAGTGCATGACCTTTATGAGTCCAGTGAACATCCAAATTACATAAATCTCTAGTAAGCATTCTTCGTTCAGATTCTGAGAGACTGTCATGTAAAATATTAATTGGAATGCTCTCATCATTGACAGGTATTTCCATAATGTCAGCAATCAAATGTCGATCCACTAAAAACAATCCTTCTTGAGTATCAACTTTAAAAGTTAAATTCTCAAGAGAAAAATCACAGATACATGCAAACATGGATTGGGCAATGGACTGGTATGCAGCTCCACCCCAATGCAAGATGTTATCCCATCCCACAGATTCCAACAGAGGAGGGATACCAAATGAAGCAATGTGATTAACATTCACAGGACGTTCAACAATAACATTGCGCATACGCAAATTCCGAGCATTAAAAGGATCATTTTCGGGAGACCGAAGATGTCGTTGTGCAATAGAAGTTGATCTAGATGAAGAGGGACCTCTAGTAGTTTTCTTTCTACCTCTAACATCCATTTTCAAAGGAGGATTTCAAGGAAACAACAAGATGCAAGATAGAAGAAATGGGTTTTAGATAGAACAGATTTTTCAAGATAAAACCCCAAACTTGCAATGAACGACCAAATAGATTCCACAAGAATGAGATTTGAAACACTAATATCAAGAATCTACAATAAAATGCAAAGGAACCACTAACCTTGAAGTACTAAGAAGGTGGGTTCGACCGGTCGTAGCTAGAGCCGTTGGAGGGTAAAAAGAAATGAAGAAGAAGAGTCAAAATCCCCAAATAAAGTGAAATCCCGAGTTTCACGACGGTCGTGTAAGTGTTCGACCGGTCGTAGCACGACCGGTCGTGTACACTCACGACTGGTCGAGTACGACTCAAAATTTGCAATTTTTTTCAAACATTTTCAATTTAAGCAAAAATCATCAAACTTATGTACATTATGATACACCAAATCATGCAAATTCAATTTAAATTGCACATACCGAGATCAAACTTTAATTTATTAAACCTGCTTTTGTCGAGCGGTTTAGTGAAAATGTCAGCAAGTTGAGTCTCGGTTGGAATGTAATCCAAATATATTACCTTTTCTTCCACTAATTCACGAATGTAATGAAATCTAATGTCAATATGCTTAGTACGTGAATGCTGAACTGGATTTTTAGAGATATTTATTGCACTGGAATTATCGCAAAAAAATTATAGAATCCTGAGTAATTCCATAATCGCTTAACATTCGTTTCATCCAAACAAGTTGAGTACATGCATTTCCAGCAGCAATGTATTCAGCCTCAGCTGTTGATAGCGATATAGAACTTTGCTTCTTACTAAACCAAGAAACAAGACAATTTCCAATGTAGAAACAACCACCACTGGTTGATTTCCTATCATCAATGTTTCCAGCCCAGTCAGCATCTGCGTACCCGGCTAATTGAACATTAGTCTCATGTGGATACCAGAGACCCAGTTTAGTAGAACTTGCGACATATCGCATAATCCGCTTAACAGCAGTTAAGTGAGATTCTTTAGGATTTGATTGATAACGAGCACAAATACCAACACTCAAAGCGATATCTGGTCTACTAGCAGTCAGATAAAGTAAACTACCAATCAAACTACGATACAATTTAGGATCCACATCATTACCTGTAGAGTCTTTTGAGAGTCTCAAAGTTGTACTCATAGGAGTATCAAAATTTTTACCTTTCTCAAATCCAAATTTCTTGATTAAATTCAGAGCATATTTGGTTTGAGAGATAAAAATTCCATCAGGTTGTTGTTTAACTTGCAACCCTAGGAAATAGTTTAATTCTCCAACCATGCTCATTTCGAATTTAGACTTCATCAAATCTGCAAACTCAACAGTCATGTTAGTACAGGTTGATCCATAAATAATATCGTCAACATATATTTGAACCATTAGAATATCATCTTTATGTTTCTTAACAAAGAGCGTCTTATCAACACATCCCATCTGAAAATTATGACTCAGTAAAAACTTAGTCAGTTTTTCGTACCATGCTCTGGGAGCTTGTTTCAGACCATAGAGAGCCTTCTTAAGACGATACACATGATCAGTAAATTTAGGATCTTCAAACCCTGTAGGTTGTTCAACATATACCTCTTCATGTAAATCACCATTCAGAAAGGCACTCTTTACATCCATTTGGTAAATTTTAATCTTCTAAAACATGCAATGGAGATAAAAAGTCTGATTGATTCAAGACGAGCTACAGGGGCAAATGTCTCATTATAGTCAATACCTTCAATTTGTGTATACCCCTGTACAACTAGTCTTGCTTTATTTCGAATAATATTTCCAAGTTCATCAGATTTGTTTTTGAAAATCCATTTTGTTCCAATAATATGTTTATCTTTAGGTCTAGGAACAAGGTACCAAACATCATTTCTGACAAACTGATTAAGTTCTTCTTGCATCGCAAGAATCCAGTTTTCATCCGAAAGTGCTTCTTTTACGTTAATCGGTTCAATCTGGGATGTAAAGCACACGTAGTTACATATGTCCTCTAATTGTCTACGAGTGCACACACCAGTGAGAGGGTTTCCAAGTATTAGAGAAGTTGGATGATCTTTAACAGTCCTTAATTCAGAATTAGGTTCACTTGATGAAGTTTCTTGTTTTTCAAGTATAAGCACTTCATCATTATCTGAACTAGGGACAGGTGTATTCAAAAGATCGTCAATCACAACATTTATTGACTCTTGAATCACACCGGTCCTGTTGTTCAGAACACGATATGCACGACTGTTTAAAGAATATCCTAAAAAGATCCCTTCATCACTTTTAGTGTCGAATTTTACCAAATTTTCACGGTCACGCAAAATATAGCACTTGCTGCAAAAAACTCGAAAGTATTTGACAGAAGGCTTTTTCTCAAACCACATTTCATAAGCCGTTTTATTATTAGTTTTACAGATATAAACACGGTTAATAATGTAGCAGGCTGTATTCACTGCTTCAGCCCAGAGATTCCTAGGGAGCTTCATGCTATTTAACATAACATTTCCCATTTCTTGAAGCACTCTATTCTTCTCTCGACAATTCCATTTTGTTGAGGAGAGTTTTAGGTGCAGAGAATTCATGCGATATTCCCTGATCGCTACAGAATTTCTCAAAACCGTTATTTCGAATTCGGATCCATGATCACTACGGATCTTGTGACTTGAGAACATTTTTCAGTTTGAATCCGTTTTATAATCTTTTTCACTTCATCAAGGGTTTCTGATTTGTCTCTCAAGAATGAAACCCAAGTGTATCTTGTATAATCATCTACAATAACTAAGATGTACTTTTTGCCACCTCGACTTTCCGTTCTTGTTGGTCCTATAAGATCCATGTGGAGAAGCTCGAGTGGTCTTGTGGTGGAATTGGAGTTCACCTTTTTGTGAGAGCTCCTAGTTTGTTTACCATACTGGCATTCACCACAAATCTTGTCTACTTTTTGTATCTTAGGTAGACCTCTAATTAGTTCTCCTTTGCTCAATCTGTATAAATTTCGATAGTGTACATGTCCGAGGCGTTTATGCCATAATTCTGTCTCATCGGTATGGACCATGTAGCACGTTTGTTTAGATGAGCTACTATCGCTTACTATATAGCAGTTTTCAGAAGTTCTGCGACCAGTTAATATTACAGAACCCTTTTCATTTATAATTTCACAACCTTGATTAGAAAATTTAACATTATGGTTGTTATCGCATATTTGAGATATGCTCAACAGGTTGTGTTTTAAACCCTCAACATATAAAACATTTTTAAATAAGGGAAGGTTATAGAGTTGGACCGTACCTTTGCCAATTATCTTGCAGTTGCTACCATCACCAAATGTGACTGACCCATCAGTCATATCTTTAAGATCGGTGAATAGTGCTTTGTCGCCTGTCATATGTCTGGAGCATCCACTGTCTAGGTACCATTTCGAATGGCTTGTAGCTTTGAAAGCAGTGTGAGCAACCAAACAGGCAACCTTAGGAACCCATTTCAGTACTGTTTTAGGTTTAGGAGAATAATTGGTCTTCTTTTGTTTATAGTTGTAAGAGTGACCTACAGAGTTAGATTTTAATAGCTCCTTAAGTAAATCAACAATTTTTTCAGCTAGTGGGTTTCGAATCTGATTTTTGAAATTTATATAGCTGCTTTTGGGTTTTTGAAAAGTTTTTGTATTTTTAGAAAAAACTTGACTAGTACCTTTTCCTTTTGAGTTAGAAGTCTCTCCTTTCACAAAATTGGAAGGAGTATTCTTCTGTTTAGGAGATGTGTTTTTATCATAGCCCAACCCGGATCGATCGCCACATTTTCTTGATCCGGATAATAATTTTTCTAATTTTGGATCACCTTGGGCATATCTCCATGTGTCCTTCAAACTCAGAAGAGAAGATATTCATTTTTAAGTTTCTCATTTTCAGATTTCAAATTTTCAATTAGGGAGGTTTTGAATTCTAGATCACACTTTGATTTTTCAAAACAATCTGAAATTTGAGATTTTTCTAAAACAAAGTTTCAAAACATTCTTTAAGTTTAAAAAACTTTTCTTTTTGAAGTTTAAGTTTGACAGCAATTTTACAACTTTCCTTATATAAGGCATTGTAAGCATCTTGAAGATCTTCATCAAATTCATGATCACTATCCAAATTTTCTTCACTTGTTGAATCATCGTGATCGGAAAAAGTAAACTTGGCTAGAGTCATAAGGGCCTTAAGTTCACTGCCCGACTCAGTTTCTGAATTTTCTGACTCAGAAGAGGCTTCAGAATCAGACGATTCATCCCAAGTAGCCAACATACCCTTCCTTTTGGATCTGTCCTTTTTAGGACATTTGTTTGCTAAATGCCCATATTCTTGACAGTTGTAGCATTGACTATCTTTCAATGATTTCCAAGTTTTAGACTTAGGTTTGGAACGTTTCTTTTCATTTCCCTTTTGAAAATCGACTCTTTTCTTACTTTTGAAAATCTTATAAAACTTTTTCGCCAAAAGGGCCATATCATCTTCAGACTTTTCTGAATCTGAATTTTCTTGAGTAATACTTTTAGATGACTTCAAAGCAATAGATTTACCTTTAGGAGCTTTAAAACTTAATTCATAGGTTTGTAAAGAACCAACTAATTCTTCTACCTTCATATTATCCGTATCACGAAGTTCCTGGATTGCGGTTACCTTAGAATTGAACCGTTCAGGAAGAGAGCGTAGTATTTTTGCACACACTTTACTTTCTGGATCTTATCCCCAAGACCCCACATTGAGTTTACAATGTCATTCAATCTAGTGTAAAAGTCCATAAACATTTCATTTTCCTCCATATGAATTTCTTCAAATTTAGTTGTGAGGAGTTGGACTTTAGATTTCTTGACAATTGATGTACCTTCGTGTGTCATTTCTAAAATATCCCAGGCTTGCTTTGCAGTATCACAGGATATGATTCTTTTGAACTCATCCGGTGATAGTGCGCAAGTGATTGCATTTAGTGCTTTAGCATTAGCACTACTCTCATTTTTCTGAAGTGTGGTCCATTGGTAATACGGTGTAATTTTCATAGATTTTGAACCATCAACACCAGTTACTTCCATGATAGGAGGTTTCCATTCAGTCACTGTGGCTTGCCACACACTTTCATCCATTGATTTGAGGAAGATCCTCATTCTGGCTTTCCAATAGGCATAGTTGGAGCCATCAAAGGGAGGAGGTCTAGTAACTGAAAGGCTATCAAAATTTGACATCTTTTTATATAGCTTAGATCGTTAGCTCAGGAATAAATCCAAATAAAAAGCAACAAAATGAGCTATTAGGCTCTGATACCACTTGAAAAGGCCAAGCTATATGTCCTAGAGGGGGGTGAATAGGACTATGCCAAATTTAAAATAAAATTAGCGGAAATAAATTAAACCAATAGCCTTACAATATGAATCAATTCACAAAGCTAAATTTAAATCACCTTGATAAATAGGTATTGAGAGATTGATACAAATTCAGTTCTAAGGACAACCTTACACCATAATAAACAAGGGCTTATGGTAGGACAACCTTATTTCTAGAACCTCTTTTGGATCAAGGACTCAATTTTAATATAAGTAAATGAAATAGCAAGGAATTGAAATTAAATGCAGAAGTAAGATCTAAATTATTACAACAATCCCCACACTTGCTTGAAATGTAAATAGTTACAACATTCACATCCACTTGTACATTCCACACATCGAATGATAAAAGATATGAAAATTAAGCAAGCATTCAAACCACAAGCAAAGAGTTATAGTGGTTCGCCTGTGTGTACACCAAAACTGTTTTCCAACAGCCACACAAAAAGCTACTCCACTCCTAATATCCTCACACAGGGGATATTAGCGTTCACTATCAAATAGGTTTTCACAGGTTCACCAAAAACCTTTACAATTGTGTCTTTTTCACTTGGGCTTACACAATTCAAAAACCCCTCTTTTCTGAGTTTTCTGGTTTTCCTCAGACAACCAATACAATGAGATTTTTCTGGTTCAACCTCAAACAAAACCAGTACAATGAGATTTTTCTGGCTTAACCTCAAACAAAACCAAAAGAAATGAAATTTTACAGAATTGTAAAATACCTGGATTTCTCCTTTTCGTAGCAGCCCGGTAGAACCAATCGGAGTAGATGATTGAATGTCAAAGTTCAATTTCCAATACTCACATTCATAAGGTTCTAAATTCTAATTGATTTTAGATTTTAACAAGTTGGGCGTAGCTATATTTGATTTTGATTCCAAGAAGAAGGAATAAGATAATTCTCTTTTCAAATAAAAGATTGGAATATAGAAACAAAATCAAATTAAATAAGCTAGCAAAAAGGAATATTAAATAAGCACAATGTAGCTTAAAATAAACACAGACTTATCTCAGAGTGATCACTTGAAAATTCTTGAATTGAATAGAGTTGAAGTGTGAAAACTCTGAATTTCGTGTTCAATTTATAGAAGCAGAATCGCTCCTACGACTGGTCTTAGAATCCTACGACTGGTCTTAGAATCTACGACTGGTCGTAGCTCTAACAGATTTTTGAAAAATTAAGCGCGATCTTTAAAAGCCGTCCACGACTGGTGTCGTGAGTAGCCTACGACTGGTCGTGGTCGTGGGTCACCTACGACTGGTCGTAGATTCCTACGACTGGTCGTAAGACCAGAGATTTCGTTGCTGGACTTTGAGTCGTAGCTCCACGACTGGTCGTGGACGAGTCGAAGCCACTCCTACGACCGGTCGAAGGATCTCCAGGACTGGTCGTGGGCGTACCAAAAATTTCGAAAAATCTTCAACTACTTAGGACTGGTCGTGGAATTTCTTGGACTAGTCGAACCAATGCTAGGACTGGTCGAACAAGAGCTAGGACTGGTCGTGGAATAGACCAAACTTATGTAAAATAATATTTGATTAATGTATCCAAAGTGACCTACTTAAAGGGTCAACCTAAGGTCATTCAAACCTGAACCATGTCGTATGGACATTGAACTTCAACCATTCAACGAATGTAGATATTTTGAACCATATCAGGCTTGAAATCTTGAGCTTGTTGTAGCTTTAAACTTGAGATCTTATCAACATAAAACTACTTCATGCGTTGCTTCTTCAGACTTGAACTTCAACATTGTAGCTTCTTGAAGACTTCAACATGTAGCTTCTTGAGACTTCAACATGTAGCTTCTTGAAGTGTTTATGCAGTGTCTTGAATTCATATAAATCATCATACAAGCACAGGACACAGATAGATGTTTTGACACATCAAAATTTGACAACCAAAGGAGCATGAGACCATAGCACTTACAATCTCCCCCTTTGTCAAATTTGTGACAAAAACCCAAATAATAATACTTCCAATTTAACTAAGTACACACAACAAGTTCAACAATAGAGAAGCATGCACAGTTATATATGATAAGTAATAACCAGCATCATTCACCCATAACTACCCCTGAGAAGCTTAACTCCCCCTGAGTAATAGGAGATAATCATTAAATTCAGATAAAGCCAAATGTTTCTCCAAAACTTCTCCCCCTTTTTGTCACAAAATGACAAAGGAAGAAGAGCAACAATGCTAATGAAAATATGAGTTGATTCAAGAAAGCATAATGCATAATTCAAAAAGTCAGTAAGCATGTAAAGTTCAGACAAAATAAAATATTACAGACCCATCAAAAATTTAGTCAGAACCAGAAGAGGGAGCAGGATTAGATGGATCAATTTTGTGTAAACCCTTAGCAATACGCCTCATATATTTGCGTAGATAAGAAAATTGCGTGTCTTGGGTAACACGAATTTGAGCCACCTGCTCTTGAAGGGAATTCAATCTCTCATCAAAATCAGAGGGCTGAAAATCAGGATCATCAGCCGAGTCTGACTCAAGTTCTTCAAATAAATCATCCATATTCACGTCTTCAGTAGGATCACCAGCTTGTCCTGCATATCTCCTGCTTCAGCACCACTGCTACCAGCATCCACTTGGCCATCAGCCAATTCTAAATTCATCTTGTTAATATTGGAATTATTAAACGGGAGATGATGGATGGGTTTTTCTCTAGTAGGCATAGCCACGAGCATATGGTTTGCCAGCATAGTCAATAGATAACCAAAGGGTATATCACTATGTCCAGGATGGTGACGAGACAGAATAATGGAATGACAAATTAAAGAAGGTAAACATATTTTTGCACCAGAGATGACAGAATGCAAAACACAACCATAAAAGCAGTGAGTTCGGTTTTATTACCAGAACGTGGATAAAGATTTGAGATGAAAATCCTATGAAGTACTCGTGTGGGGTAACAAAAACCTTGAGGGAAGTGCATGACCTTTATGAGTCCAGTGAACATCCAAATTACATAAATCTCTAGTAAGCATCTTCGTTCAGATTCTGAGAGACTGTCATGTAAAATATAATTGGAATGCTCTCATCATTGACAGGTATTTCCATAATGTCAGCAATCAAATGTCGATCCACTAAAAACAATCCTTCTTGAGTATCAACTTTAAAAGTTAAATTCTCAAGAGAAAAATCACAGATACATGCAAACATGGATTGGGCAATGGACTGGTATGCAGCTCCACCCCAATGCAAGATGTTATCCCATCCCACAGATTCCAACAGAGGAGGGATACCAAATGAAGCAATGTGATTAACATTCACAGGACGCTCAACAATAACATTGCGCATACGCAAATCCCGAGCATTAGAAGGATCATTTTCGGGAGACCGAAGATGACGTTGTGCAATAGAAGTTGATCTAGATGAAGAGGGACCTCTAGTAGTTTTTTTCTACCTCTAACATCCATTTTCAAAGGAGGATTTCAAGGAAACAACAAGATGCAAGATAGAAGAAATGGGTTTTAGATAGAATAGATTTTTCAAGATAAAACCCCAAACTTGCAATGAACGACCAAATAGATTCCACAAGAATGAGATTTGAAACACTAATATCAAGAATCTATAATAAAAATGCAAAGGAACCACTAACCTTGAAGTACTAAGAAGGTGGGTTCGACCGGTCGTAGCTAGAGCCGTTGGAGGGTAAAAAGAAATGAAGAAGAAGAGTCAAAATCCCCAAATTAAAGTGAAATCCCGAGTTTCACGACTGGTCGTGTAAGTGTTCGACCGGTCGTAGCACGACCGGTCGTGTACACTCACGACTGGTCGAGTACGACTCAAAATTTGCAATTTTTTTCAAACAATTTTCAAGTTTAAGCAAATACATCATCAAACTTATGTACATTATGATACACCAAATCATGCAAATTCAATTTAAATTGCACATACCGAGATCAAACTTTAATTTATTAAACCTGCTTTTGTCGAGCGGTTTAGTGAAAATGTCAGCAAGTTGAGTCTCGGTTGGAATGTAATCCAAATATATTACCTTTTCTTCCACTAATTCACGAATGTAATGAAATCTAATGTCAATATGCTTAGTACGTGAATGCTGAACTGGATTTTTAGAGATATTTATTGCACTGGAATTATCGCAAAATAAAATCATAGAATCCTGAGTAATTCCATAATCGCTTAACATTCGTTTCATCCAAACAAGTTGAGTACATGCATTTCCAGCAGCAATGTATTCAGCCTCAGCTGTTGATAGCGATATAGAACTTTGCTTCTTACTAAACCAAGAAACAAGACAATTTCCAATGTAGAAACAACCACCACTGGTTGATTTCCTATCATCAATGTTTCCAGCCCAGTCAGCATCTGCGTACCCGGCTAATTGAACATTAGTCTCATGTGGATACCAGAGACCCAGTTTAGTAGAACTTGCGACATATCGCATAATCCGCTTAACAGCAAGTTAAGTGAGATTCTTTAGGATTTGATTGATAACGAGCACAAATACCAACACTCAAAGCGATATCTGGTCTACTAGCAGTCAGATAAAGTAAACTACCAATCAAACTACGATACAATTTAGGATCCACATCATTACCTGTAGAGTCTTTTGAGAGTCTCAAAGTTGTACTCATAGGAGTATCAAAATTTTTACCTTTCTCAAATCCAAATTTCTTGATTAAATTCAGAGCATATTTGGTTTGAGAGATAAAAATTCCATCAGGTTGTTGTTTAACTTGCAACCCTAGGAAATAGTTTAATTCTCCAACCATGCTCATTTCGAATTTAGACTTCATCAAATCTGCAAACTCAACAGTCATGTTAGTACAGGTTGATCCATAAATAATATCGTCAACATATATTTGAACCATTAGAATATCATCTTTATGTTTCTTAACAAAGAGCGTCTTATCAACACATCCCATCTGAAAATTATGACTCAGTAAAAACTTAATCAGTTTTTCGTACCATGCTCTGGGAGCTTGTTTCAGACCATAAAGAGCCTTCTTAAGACGATACACATGATCAGTAAATTTAGGATCTTCAAACCCTGTAGGTTGTTCAACATATACCTCTTCATGTAAATCACCATTCAGAAAGGCACTCTTTACATCCATTTGGTAAATTTTAATCTTTCTAAAACATGCAATGGAGATAAAAAGTCTGATTGATTCAAGACGAGCTACAGGGGCAAATGTCTCATTATAGTCAATACCTTCAATTTGTGTATACCCCTGTACAACTAGTCTTGCTTTATTTCGAATAATATTTCCAAGTTCATCAGATTTGTTTTTGAAAATCCATTTTGTTCCAATAATATGTTTATCTTTAGGTCTAGGAACAAGGTACCAAACATCATTTCTGACAAACTGATTAAGTTCTTCTTGCATCGCAAGAATCCAGTTTTCATCCGAAAGTGCTTCTTTTACGTTCGGTTCAATCTGGGATGTAAAGCACACGTAGTTACATATGTCCTCTAATTGTCTACGAGTGCGCACACCAGTGAGAGGGTTTCCAAGTATTTGAGAAGTTGGATGATCTTTAACAGTCCTTAATTCAGAATTAGGTTCACTTGATGAAGTTTCTTGTTTTTCAAGTATAAGCACTTCATCATTATCTGAACTAGGGACAGGTGTATTCAAAAGATCGTCAATCACAACATTTATTGACTCTTGAATCACACCGGTCCTGTTGTTCAGAACACGATATGCACGACTGTTTAAAGAATATCCTAAAAAGATCCCTTCATCACTTTTAGTGTCGAATTTTCCCAAATTTTCACGGTCACGCAAAATATAGCACTTGCTGCCAAAAACTCGAAAGTATTTGACAGAAGGCTTTTTCTCAAACCACATTTCATAAGCCGTTTTATTATTAGTTTTACAGATATAAACACGGTTAATAATGTAGCAGGCTGTATTCACTGCTTCAGCCCAGAGATTCCTAGGGAGCTTCATGCTATTTAACATAACATTTCCCATTTCTTGAAGCACTCTATTCTTCTCTCGACAATTCCATTTTGTTGAGGAGTTTTAGGTGCAGAGAATTCATGCGATATTCCCTGATCGCTACAGAATTTCTCAAACCGCTATTTTCGAATTCGGATCCATGATCACTACGGATCTTGTTGACTTGAGAACATTTCAGTTTGAATCCGTTTTATAATCTTTTTCACTTCATCAAGGGTTTCTGATTTGTCTCTCAAGAATGAAACCCAAGTGTATCTTGTATAATCATCTACAATAACTAAGATGTACTTTTTGCCACCTCGACTTTCCGTCTTGTTGGTCCTATAAGATCCATGTGGAGAAGCTCGAGTGGTCTTGTGGTGGTATTGGAGTTCACCTTTTTGTGAGAGCTCCTAGTTTGTTTACCATACTGGCATTCACCACAAATCTTGTCTACTTTTTGTATCTTAGGTAGACCTCTAATTAGTTCTCCTTTGCTCAATCTGTATAAATTTCGATAGTGTACATGTCCGAGGCGTTTATGCCATAATTCTGTCTCATCGGTATGGACCATGTAGCACGTTTGTTTAGATGAGCTACTATCGCTTACTATATAGCAGTTTTCAGAAGTTCTGCGACCAGTTAATATTACAGAACCCTTTTCATTTATAATTTCACAACCTTGATTAGAAAATTTAACATTATGGTTGTTATCGCATATTTGAGATATGCTCAACAGGTTGTGTTTTAAACCCTCAACATATAAAACATTTTTAAATAAGGAAGGTTATAGAGTTGGACCGTACCTTTGCCAATTATCTTGCAGTTGCTACCATCACCAAATGTGACTGACCCATCAGTCATATCTTTAAGATCGGTGAATAGTGCTTTGTCGCCTGTCATATGTCTGGAGCATCCACTGTCTAGGTACCATTTCGAATGGCTTGTAGCTTTGAAAGCAGTGTGAGCAACCAAACAGGCAACCTTAGGAACCCATTTCAGTACTGTTTTAGGTTTAGGAGAATAATTGGTCTTCTTTTGTTTATAGTTGTAAGAGTGACCTACAGAGTTAGATTTTAATAGCTCCTTAAGTAAATCAACAATTTTTTCAGCTAGTGGGTTTCGAATCTGATTTTTGAAATTTATATAGCTGCTTTTGGGTTTTTGAAAAGTTTTTGTATTTTTAGAAAAAACTTGACTAGTACCTTTTCCTTTTGAGTTAGAAGTCTCTCCTTTCACAAAATTGGAAGGAGTATTCTTCTGTTTAGGAGATGTGTTTTTATCATAGCCCAACCCGGATCGATCGCCACATTTTCTTGATCCGGATAATAATTTTTCTAATTTTGGATCACCTTGGGCATATCTCCATGTGTCCTTCAAACTCAGAAGAGAAGATATTCATTTTTAAGTTTCTCATTTTCAGATTTCAAATTTTCAATTAGGGAGGTTTTGAATTCTAGATCACACTTTGATTTTTCAAAACAATCTGAAATTTGAGATTTTTCTAAAACAAGTTTCAAAACATTCTTTAAGTTTAAAAAACTTTTCTTTTTGAAGTTTAAGTTTGACAGCAATTTTACAACTTTCCTTATATAAGGCATTGTAAGCATCTTGAAGATCTTCATCAAATTCATGATCACTATCCAAATTTTCTTCACTTGTTGAATCATCGTGATCGGAAAAAGTAAACTTGGCTAGAGTCATAAGGGCCTTAAGTTCACTGCCCGACTCGGTTTCTGAATTTTCTGACTCAGAAGAGGCTTCAGAATCAGACGATTCATCCCAAGTAGCCAACATACCCTTCCTTTTGGATCTGTCCTTTTTAGGACATTTGTTTGCTAAATGCCCATATTCTTGACAGTTGTAGCATTGACTATCTTTCAATGATTTCCAAGTTTTAGACTTAGGTTTGGAACGTTTCTTTTCATTTCCCTTTTGAAAATCGACTCTTTTCTTACTTTTGAAAATCTTATAAAACTTTTTCGCCAAAAGGCCATATCATCTTCAGACTTTTCTGAATCTGAATTTTCTTGAGTAATACTTTTAGATGACTTCAAAGCAATAGATTTACCTTTAGGAGCTTTAAAACTTAATTCATAGGTTTGTAAAGAACCAACTAATTCTTCTACCTTCATATTATCCGTATCACGAAGTTCCTGGATTGCGGTTACCTTAGAATTGAACCGTTCAGGAAGAGAGCGTAGTATTTTTGCACACACTTTACTTTCTGGATCTTATCGCCCAGACCCCACATTGAGTTTACAATGTCATTCAATCTAGTGTAAAAGTCCATAAACATTTCATTTTCCTCCATATGAATTTCTTCAAATTTAGTTGTGAGGAGTTGGACTTTAGATTTCTTGACAATTGATGTACCTTCGTGTGTCATTTCTAAAATATCCCAGCTTGCTTTGCAGTATCACAGGATATGATTCTTTTGAACTCATCCGGTGATAGTGCGCAAGTGATTGCATTTAGTGCTTTAGCATTAGCACTACTCTCATTTTTCTGAAGTGTGGTCCATTGGTAATACGGTGTAATTTTCATAGATTTTGAACCATCAACACCAGTTACTTCCATGATAGGAGGTTCCATTCAGTCACTGTGGCTTGCCACACACTTTCATCCATTGATTTGAGGAAGATCCTCATTCTGGCTTTCCAATAGGCATAGTTGGAGCCATCAAAGGGAGGAGGTCTAGTAACTGAAAGGCTATCAAAATTTGACATCTTTTTATATAGCTTAGATCGTTAGCTCAGGAATAAATCCAAATAAAAAGCAACAAAATGAGCTATTAGGCTCTGATACCACTTGAAAAGGCCAAGCTATATGTCCTAGGGGGGGGGGTGTGAATAGGACTATGCCAAATTTAAAATAAAATTAGCGGAAATAAATTAAACCAATAGCCTTACAATATGAATCAATTCACAAAGCTAAATTTAAATCACCTTGATAAATAGGTATTGAGAGATTGATACAAATTCAGTTCTAAGGACAACCTTACACCATAATAAACAAGGGCTTATGGTAGGACAACCTTATTTCTAGAACCTCTTTTGGATCAAGGACTCAATTTTAATATAAGTAAATGAAATAGCAAGGAATTGAAATTAAATGCAGAAGTAAGATCTAAATTATTACAACAATCCCCACACTTGCTTGAAATGTAAATAGTTACAACATTCACATCCACTTGTACATTCCACACAATCGAATGATAAAAGATATGAAAATTAAGCAACATTCAAACCACAAGACAAAGAGTTATAGTGGTTCGCCTGTGTGTACACCAACTGTTTTCCAACAGCCACACAAAAAGCTACTCCACTCCTAATATCCTCACACAGGGGATATTAGCGTTCACTATCAAATAGGTTTTCACAGGTTCACCAAAAACCTTTACAATTGTGTCTTTTTCACTTGGGCTTACACAATTCAAAAACCCCTCTTTTCTGAGTTTTCTGGTTTTCCTCAGACAACCAATACAATGAGATTTTTCTGGTTCAACCTCAAACAAAACCAGTACAATGAGATTTTTCTGGCTTAACCTCAAACAAAACCAAAAGAAATGAATTTTACAGAATTGTAAAATACCTGGATTTCTCCTTTTCGTAGCAGCCCGGTAGAACCAATCGGAGTAGATGATTGAATGTCAAAGTTCAATTTCCAATACTCACATTCATAAGGTTCTAATTCTAATTGATTTTAGATTTAAACGTTGGGCGTAGCTATATTTGATTTTGATTCCAAGAAGAAGGAATAAGATAATTCCTCTTTTCAAAAAAAGATTGGAATATAGAAACAAAATCAAATTAAATAAGCTAGCAAAAAGGAATATTAAATAAGCACAATGTAGCTTAAAATAAACACAGACTTATCTCAGAGTGATCACTTGAAAATTCTTGAATTGAATAGAGTTGAAGTGTGAAAACTCTGAATTTCGTGTTCAATTTATAGAAGCAGAAATCGCTCCTACGACTGGTCTTAGAAACCTACGACTGGTCAACCTACGACTGGTCGTAGCTCTAACAGATTTTTGAAAAATTAAGCGCGATCTTTGAAAGCCGTTCCACGACTGGTCGTGAGTAGCCTACGACTGGTCGTGGGTCACCTACGACTGGTCGTAGATCCTACGACTGGTCGTAAGACAGAGATTTCGTTGCTGGACTTTGAGTCGTAGCTCCACGACTGGTCGTGGACGAGTCGAAGCCACTCTACGACCGGTCGAAGGACCTCCAGGACTGGTCGTGGGCGTACCAAAAATTCTGAAAAATCTTCAACTACTTAGGACTGGTCGTGGAATTTCTTGGACTAGTCGAACCAATGCTAGGACTGGTCGAACAAGAGCTAGGACTGGTCGTAGAATAGACAAACTTATGTAAAATAAATATTTGATTTATGTATCCAAAGTGACCTACTTAAAGGGTCAACCTAAGGTCATTCAAACCTGAACCATGTCGTATAGACATTGAACTTCAACCATTCAACGAATGTAGATATTTTGAACCATATCAGGCTTAAAATCTTGAGCTTGTTGTAGCTTTAAACTTGAGATCTTTATCAACATAAAACTACTTCATGCGTTGCTTCTTCAGACTTGAACTTCAACATTGTAGCTTCTTGAAGACTTCAACATGTAGCTTCTTGAGACTTCAACATGTAGCTTCTTTGAAGTGTTTATGCAGTGTCTTGAATTCATATAAATCATCATACAAGCACAGGACACAGATAGATGTTTTGGCACATCAAAATTTGACAACCAAAGGAGCATGAGACCATAGCACTTACAAGTTCAGGTTGATAGATTCTACTACCCTGTAGATTTCATCATCCTAGATACTGAACCCGTCAATAATGGAAGCACTCAGATTTCTATCATCCTTGGTCACCCATTCCTTGCCACTTCAAATGCAATTATCAATTGCAGGAATGGAGTCATGAGCATGTCTTTTGGGAATATGACATTAGAGTCAAAATCTTTTTCAATAACGATAGAAATTCTGAGGATGATGATGATTTCCACGACATAAACATGATTAATTCTTTCGTGGAAGATAGAACACCTCTAACCTTATCATCTGACCCTCTAAAGATGTGTCTTGCCCACTCCCATGATTTTGATGATGACATGATTAGGGAGACGTGTGTCATGCTTGATGCTGCACCGGTACTTGAAGTTAACCGGTGGAGGCCACATTTTGAAGAGTTGCCCCAAACTGATGTAGTGTCTCTACAGTCTAACCTCAAGCCACCGAAGCTTGACCTAAAACCTTTGCCCTCTGATTTGAAATATGCATATTTAGGTCAAGATGAAACATACCCAGTGGTGATTTCTGCCCACCTCGAGAAAGAACAAGAGAGTATGCTTATATCTACTCTCATTGAGCACAAGGGAGCCCTTAGATGGACAATTGTGGACCTCAAGGGAATTGACCCCTCGATTTGTACTCACCACATTTATCTTGAGGATAATGTAAAGACCTCTCGGCAATCACAAGGTAGATTAAATCCAAACATGAAAGAAGTGATCAAGGTCGAGGTTCTTAAACTATTGGATGTGGGCATCATATACCCTATATCCAATAGTCAATGGGTGAGTCCAACTCAGGTGGTTCCTAAGAAGTCTGGGATCACCATTGTAACCAATGCCAATAATGAACTCGTGCCAACTAGAGTTACTACTGGTTGAAGAATGTGCATTGAATACAGGAAGTTAAATACCATCACGAGGAAAGACCACTTTCCTTTGCCCTTCATTGATCAGATCTTAGAAAGGTTAGCTGGTCACTCTTATTACTGTTTCCTTGACGGGTATTCAGGATATATCAGATAGAGATCGCCCCTGAAGATCAGGAAAAACTACGTTTACATGTCCCTATGGCACCTTTGCTTACCGAAGGATGCCATTCGGACTATGTAATGCCCCTGCCACCTTTCAGCGATGTATGATGAACATTTTTTCTAACATGGTGGGGTAATATCTAGAGGCCTTCATGGACGATTTCTCTGTTTTTGGTTCATCTTTCAGCGAGTGTTTAGAGAGTCTTAAATGTGTGCTGAAAAGATGTGAAGAAAAGAATCTGGTACTTAATTAGGAGAAGTGTCATTTCATGGTTCAGAAGGGAATTGTCCTTGGGCATATCATCTCATCCAAGGGAATCGAGGTAGATAAAGTAAAAATCGATCTTATCTCTAACTTACCCCCACCCAAGAACATCAGAGATGTGCGATCCTTCTTAGGACATGCAGTGGTTTACAGACGATTCATAAAGGACTTTAATCTCCTCTCTCGTCCTTTATGTAATCTTCTTCAAAAGGATGCACCATACAAGTGGACTGAGTAATGCTAGGAATCTTTCACTAAGCTTAAAGGCATGTTAACCACTTCACCTATCATACAACCACCCGACTGGAGCCTTCCTTTTGAGCTTATGTGCGACGCTTCTGATACTGCTCTTGGAGCAGTTTTAGGTCAAAGAAAAGATAAGATGCCTTACGTCATTCATTATGCGAGTCAGACTCTAAATCCTGCCCAAGTGAACTACTCGACTATGGAAAAGGAACTCTTAGCCGTAGTGTTCGCCTTTGACAAATTTAGGTCCTACCTGATCGGATCCAAGATCATTATCTACACAAATCATGCGACACTCAAGTATCTTCTTTCTAAGAATGATTCTAAGCTCTGCCTAATAAGATGGATACTTCTACTCCGAGAATCTGATTTGGAAATTAAAGATAAAAAGGGAGTTGAGAACGTAGTGGCCGATCACCTTTCTCGCCTTAATACCTCTGATTCCCTTAAGGTGACCCATATCAATGACATGTTCCCCGATGAACAACTGTACAGAGTCTCTCATTCACCTTGGTTCGCTGATATCACTAATTATCTTGCCACAGGTTCTATACCAACATAGTGGACTGTGCAAGATAAGAAGAAATTTTTCACCGAGGTGCGCAATTTTTCCTCGGATGATCCATATTTGTTTAAATATTGCCTAGACCAAATCCTAAGGAGATGTGTGTCAGACGATGAGCATCAGAGTGTCATCTCCTTCTGTCACTCACAGGCCTGTGGTGGTCACTTTTCTACTAAAAAGACCATTGCCAAGATTATACAATGTGGCTTTTACTGGCCCACTATGTTCAGGGACACTTATGAGTTTTGCAAAGCTTGTGAGTGTTGTCAGAAATTGGGAGCATTGTCCCGTCGAAATATGATGCCTTTGAATCCCATCCTTATCATAGAAGCATTTGATTGTTGGGGCATCGATTTCATGGGACTATTCCCCTAATCCTTTGGAAATTTGTATATTTTTCTCGCCGTAGATTATGTCACTAAATGGGTCGAAGCAATTCCGTGTCGAAATAATGACCATCGCACGGTCATTAAATTCCTTAAAGAGAACATCCTTTCCTGATTTGGAACACCTCGAGCCATCATTAGTGATGGGGGCTCACACTTTTGTAATAGGCCATTTGAGAGTTTAATGCAGAAATACGATATCTCTCATAAGGTGAGCACCCCATACCACCCATAGACAAGTGGGCAAGCTGAGATTTCCAATAGGGAGACCAAACACATTTTAGAGAAAATGGTTAACCCTTACTGTAAGGATTGGTCAATCCGATTGACCAATTCCTTATTGGCTTACCGTATTACTTTTAAAATCCCTATTGAAATGTCCCCCTTTAGACTTGTCTATGGGAAGGCTTACCATTTACCTGTGGAGTTGGAACATAGAGCCTACTGGGTGATCAAAAATCTGAATTTCAATCTAGACAACGCTGGCTCGCTATGTAAACTTCAGTTGATTGAACATGAAGAAATCCGGAATGTTGTGTACAAGAACTCAAGAATTTACAAGGACAGGATGAAGACGTTTCATGATCAACATATTCTGCGGAAATCATTCATGCCAGGTCAGAAAGTCGTTTTGTATGACTCTCGACTACTTCTCTTTCTGGGTAAGCTTCGATCTCGTTGAACTGACCCTTACATTGTTGTTACTGCTTATCCTCATGGGGCCGTCAAGATAAGAGATCCCGACAATGGCAAGGAGTTTAAAGTAAATGGACATCGATTAAAGCCATTCGTCTAGAAATTTAATTCAGAGGACATGTCCATGCCTCTGACTGATCCTGTTTATTAAGATTGATCTCCTAGTCTGATGGAGATATAGGTAGGTTTATCGCTTTCATAGGATTAGGATAGTTTGATTTTATTAGTTTCTCTCTTGTGCTGACCTGCTCTCACACTGCGATCTCTTGAAAAATATCTCTCGATTCCTTCATTCAGGTATTATCTTCCCATCATATTTTCAGTTACTTTCGTTGTCCCATGTGCATTGCATGCTCATATATCTTTTACATTGAGGACAATGTAGATTTGAGGTTGGGGGTGGGAGATTAGGTAACCTAATCAGTGTTTTCTTGGTCTTGAGTACAAATTGTGAAAAAAATTCAAATTTTTTTTTTGAAAATTCTTATAAATTTGATGTAATTTTGGCAACCATCGTTTGAGTTAGAATTACAAGATATGGAATGTTGGTGATTTACTACGCTTGAACTTAGTTATCTGTTAGATTTCACAGTTACGTTCGAATTATTAACCCATGATTAGAAGTTGTAAACATTGATTGAGTCATGATTTCACATATCACATCTTGCTTACAGATTGAGGTTCCAGTTCAATATTGAATGATTAACTTGGTAATCACTAAGCATGGAAGGAACCAACCTGAAATTTTTTAGCATCAGTTTATGAAGAAGAATTGAAAAGGTTGGTCAAATAATCTTCATCATAGGTTTGTTCCCTATAGATGAAGATTTGATTTCCCTAGGTTGTCATTCGGAACAGCTGGGCTACTGGTTTTCACCATAGGTTTGCTCCCTATAGGTGAAGATCTGATTCCCCTTAGCGTTACTTTAAAAGTTAAAAGAGTCAAAAGCTGGAAGAATGATCTGTGAGGCACGTTTAGTTTTGGGTGTCCCGAATGCTCTTGTTGCTTACCAATGGTATCATGAAATAACGAAATGGATTTTAATGATGATAAGCCGAGATTCCACTGTGCACTCATGGAACTCAATGTTTAGAATTTTTTTTTTTTTTTCTAATTGGTGGATTAATTCTTTGAACTTGATGATGAAGTTTACCATACACTTGAGTCCTAGAGAAAGTAACAACCAACATTCATGAATCTTAGAATTCCAGTACCTGGATTATTTTTCGAAAATCACTTAGGTTTACAGAAATTTTCTTGTAAGTCTTAACTTATTTTTCGCATACCTTGCTCGGGACTAGTAAGATGCTAGTTGGGGGTTGTGTTGAGGGTCAAATATTGCATATCAGACCCCAGTTATTGCCTGGATTTACAAATATGGTACTAGTTAACGGCCCAATTTAATTGTGTTTGTGATGCAGGGTGTATTTAGGAGTCATGATTGAAAAAGGCCACTAAAAGCATGGATTTAATGCTCTAAAATCACCAAGGCAAGGGACGGACCCTAGGGGACCAAGATTGAGGAAATTACACGCTAGAGATCTGAGAAAATCGAGAAACTGAAGCTCAAATGGCCTGAAAGACGTCTAGAATGCAAGATCATAGGGTTTCCATCATTTGTTCGGCTCGAAACTTTACATCTGGCCCGAGGACTCCAAATTAACTGTACACATCGAATTTTATCCCTCGGATCCCTGTGGAAGTCCGTGCTGATAGATGATCAACCCACAAAACTCTGACTTAGGGCCCACTTGATATCTGGATATGCTTCAATCTTGGGTTCAACTCGTTAAATGAGCTAACAAAACGGATGGATGGAGCAGATTTCTTGAGTACGTCATGGTGGACCCCACACATACACTGCGTGTAGATAGGGTACCCATGCATTGGACATGCACCAATCCAAGACCCGGTCAACCATTACGTTGACCCGTTCATTTCTAAAAACTAAAATAGAAATTTCATTTTCTGCCAAAGAAACAGACATGCGTCCGCTAAACCACGAAGTGGGCCAACAATGTCCATTATATGGACAATCGGGTCCGTCCATTATGCTTGGAAGGAAAAACCGACCGTACACCAGGTGTTTTCTGGGACCCATGCATGTATACACACGCGGATGCAATTTCAAATGTATAATGGATGGTGGCTTTACAGATTCCGTGGGCCACGACGACGCATATCCAAACTAACCATTACCGGACGATTTTTCATGGGGACTTCAATGGACGGCGTGGATCTTTCACCTGACACCAAGAAGTGGGCCCCACCAACCTCAGCGCAAGATGCTGCGATGGATCTGCTCTGCAACAGAGGTCGCAGTTGATCTTTGTGGCCATCATTAGGGCCCATCGGTCTAATCAGTACCATACATCAGGAGCCCACGGGTCCTATCTCCCTCGCCTAGATGGTGGAATTGCAGAAGATAGTGTTAATCGGATTTCGACTGTCCAAACAAAAGATAAATGGCAGCAGGAAAAATAACCAATCGGCCACATAAAATTCGAGCCAAAATGGCCTGTCCCAGATGGTTTTTTGACGTTGATCCATTGGACGAAGTGGATCTCTTCTTTAGAGATGACCAGGGTCTTTCCGAGCATCCCAGTGTAGCTCCATACGCACATACATCCATAACGGATGACCGAACGCTGTGGGCCATACGACTTTCTTGATCGGGATCGGCCGGCTAATCCGAACTGTCCAGAATTTCGAGGAAGTGGTCTTCCCAAGAAGTTGGATTGGATGGAGGCGGTTAACCACTCTAAAAATTGGATTTTACGCAGCTGCTTTATCTTATCTTACGCACGTAACTCCTTGCTATGTAAAGAGTTTCAGAGGAATTTCTAAAAACGCCTAGCCACCGTCTTTTGCTAGCTATAGAGGGAGAGAGAACGCTCGAGAGAGGGGGATCGAATCGGGGAATCAGTTGCAATTGCTGAGAAGTTGGAAGTCAAAGGGAGAGTTTGTTTGAATTTTTATTTGTTTAATTATTGTTTTTTTTATGATTATTTTTGAGAGATTTAGTCCCATCATTTAGGCTAAACCTCTTAGCTAGGGCTAAGAGGTGAAGCTTGTAGCGTAATGGGGGACTTTTACCTTGTGCTTTTTATTTACACTAACTTGAACTTGATATTAGTTTGATTTTAAGGGAATGTTTTTAGTTTTTAATGGTCTGTTGTGACTAAAATTACAATGGGTCTGCGATAGGTTTGAGCATGTTCCTTTCCTTTTATGTTTATGACGTCAGGAAGCCCTGTTGTTCACCATCGTCTCCTGGGCATGGTTGGATGTCGGTACCCTTCCTAACCTTCATATCATGTTGATTGGTTAGTAATTAGTTTAATTTTGTTGTTTACTTTGTCTCCTGGGCATGGTTTGGTGATGGAATCCATTCTAATTCATATACCTTTCATCTCTTAAAAACTGTATCAAGGTAAGTTCAGTTTGATTTTTATGGTTAGTGAATAAGAAGTAGTTCTTTGTCTTCAATGTGGCTTTGATGCTTTTGATCCAGTTGCATCACTGGTATTTACTTACTAAGAACTCATCCGACTACAAGACACAACTAGTCACATAATTGACGAACATGGGTACAAATAAGTGCACTAACAAGCTTTTTGTTAAACCATAATTCATAAGCAGTTTTATTTTTAGTTGTTCTAATGTAAACACGGTTAACTATATAACATGCAGTACTCATAGCTTCAGTCCATAAATATTTAGGTAAATTCATGATGTTTAATATTACACTAGTCATTTCTTTAAAAGTCTATTTTTTCTTTTAGCAACCCCATTTTATTGAGGAGTTTTAGGAGTAGAAAATTCATGCAATATTCCATGGTCATTGTGGTATTTCTCAAACTTTTTTTTTTCAAATTGAGTTACATGATCACTCCTTATTTTGATCACAGGTAATTCTTTTCAGTCTAGATGCATTATATAAGATTTTTGACTTCGTCAAGAGCATCTGATTTTTCTTTTAAAAAGGCTACACATGAATATCTAGTGAAGTCATCAACTACAACTAGGAAATATTTCTTTCCGCTTATACTCTCCATTCTAGTTGGTCCGACTAAATCCATATGGAGTAGTTCAAGAGGTCTTGTAGTGGCTAAGAAGTTCATTTTCTCGTGACAATTAATTTGCTTGTGTTGAGAAGTGGAGCCACATGCGCAGATTTCGTGTCGCAAGTCCTTTCGCAACTGGGATACCGAAAGGAGTTTCACGAATTTCGTGTCGCAAGTCCTTTCGCAACTGGGATGCGGAAAGGAGTTTCACAGATTTCGTGTCGTAAGTCCTTTCGCAGCTGGGATGCGGAAAGGGAAGTTGCCAAAACTATAAATTGGGGTCCCTAGGGTTATTCTAGTGTTAAGGTGAATATTGGAAAATATTTCTAAGGTGTGGGCAAGGGATTTTCTCTCTGTACTTCCAAGGGAGAGGTTAGTATATTGCCTTGTAATCTTCATTCTTCATAGTGGAAGTTTGCATCCGTGGTTTTTTTTTTTACCCTAGATTGGGGTTTTTCCACGTATATATTGTCTTGTGGTTTGTTTTGATTACTTTGATCTGTTTCTAGTTTATATTTCTTCCTATTTATCGTTTGTGGGTGAGGCCTAAGATTGGATTTAGGCTCACTGTGTTGTTGGCGTGCTGCACACAACTAGTATCAGAGCTCTTGGTTTAGTTCTATTAGGAGCGATGACAGAAGATGGAAAAACTAGAATTGAGAAGTTTGATGGTTCAAACTTTATCTCTGGAAGATGCAAATGAAAGATTATTTGTATCAGAAGGACCTCTATATTCCTCTCGGAGGAAAGAGAAAGAAACCAGAAAAGATGACAGATGATGAATGGTTTTTACTGGATAGAAGGTTTTAGGAACGATCTGACTCTCTCTTTGTCTAAGAGCGTCGCCTTCAATATATCCAAGGTAAAAATGACAAAAGAATTAATGGAAGCCCTAACCACCATGTATGAAAAACCCTCAGCATCCAACAAGGTTCATCTTATGAAACAGCTATTCAACATGAAGATGTCAGATGGTGGGAGCGTGGCTGAACATCTAAACGAGTTCAATACAGTCACGAGCCAATTGAAATCCATTGGCATTGTTTTTGAGGATGAGGTCAGAGCGTTATTGATTTATCTAGTTTACCAGATAGTTGGAATGGTTTGGTGATTGCTGTGAGCAATTCTTCAGGGTCGACAAAGCTGAAATTTGATGATGTAGCTAGTCTAATTCTCAGCGAAGAATCTAGAAGGAAGGCATCAGGAGTTTCAGGGGAATCAGGGAATGCTCCAAACGTTGAAGGAAGATGAAGATCGCTGAATAAAGGAGGCAATAAACACACGGGCGTTCTAAGTCGAGGAAGAAGTCCAAGGGACCGAAAGACAAAGACGGGTGTTGGCATTGTGGCAAGAAGGGGCACATGAAATGTGATTGTAAGCGCTTAAGAAAGAAGAAGAAACTCTCAGGGGGAAAGGATTCAGTGAATCTATCTGAGGAGAGTGACACAAAGGCATTGATCTTGTCTCTTGATGCGAGGCTGAGGGTTATAGACTCAATGTAGTTTCGTCTCATGTGCTTCGTTTATTGCCACTTCATGCAAGGGAGTTCTGCGTAATTATGTGTCAGGTGACTTTGGGGAGTATACCTGGGTGATGATGAGCCGTGCAGTATTGTTGGAAATGGAGATGTTCAGATAAGTCAAAAAGACGGAACAACTTTGAAATTAAAGGATGTCAGACATGTACCGGTGTTTGAAACGTAACTTGATTTCAGTGGGGTAGTTGGCCGATACCGGTTATATGACGACATTCACCAGTGATTCCTGGAAGATCACAAAAGGTGCCTTGGTGATATCTCGAGGCAAGAAGGAAGGTACTTTGTACGTGACTTCAGGATCGTATTGTTCACTCACAGTCACATCAACTGGAGTGAATGGGCAGTTATGACATCAGAGGTTGGGACATATGAGTGAAAAGGGGAATGAAAGTGCTATTGTCAAAAGGGAAGCTATCAGGGCTGAAGTCTATCGACTTGGATTCTGTGAGGACTGCGTGTATGGTAAGCAGAAGAGGGTAAGTTTCAAGAAGACAGGACGTGCTCCAAAGACGCATCTGTTGGATCTTGTACACACTAATGTGTGGGGACCGGCACAGGTATCATCTCTCGGTGGCTCACGTTATTTTGTTTTCTTTATTAATGATGCTAGTAGAAAACTATGGGTCTATTTCTTAAAGCATAAATCTGATGTATTTGATGTATTTAAGAAGTGGAAGGTCATAATAGAAAATGAGACAGGTAAAACAGTAAAGTGTCTCGGATCTGATAATGGGGGAGAGTATAGTGATAAGAGGTTTGAGGAGTATTGTGCAGCAAATGAAATCAAACTTCAGAAAATGATTCCAAGGACACCACAGCAGAATGGTGTGGCTAAGCACATTAACAGGACCATCCTTGAGCATGCCAAGAGCATGAGGTTACATATAGGGTTGCCCAAGACTTTTTGGGCGGATGCTGTAAATACTGCCGCATATCTCATCAATAGAAGTCCCTCAGCACCATTGGATGATGGGCTACCAAAAAAACGTAGACTGGGAAAGAAGTGAACCTAGTACACTCAGAGTGTTCGGTTGCACTTCATACGTTCACATTGATGCAGAGCACAAAAATCAAGGTACGAGACTACGTGAATTCAGATTTGGCAGGAGATATTGATAGCAAGAGAAGCACTACAGGTTATGTCTTTACTATGGGTAGTGCTGCAGTCAGTTAGGGTCTCTCAGTTACAGAAGATAGTATCTATCAGTACGACAAAAGCAGAATATGTTGCGGTTACAGAAGCTGCAAGGAGATGATGTGTGCAAGGTTTCATGGAAGAGTTGGTAAGAAGCAAGCAGATTGCAAACTGTACAGTGACAGTCAGAGTGCAATACACTTGGCAAGAATTCTGCCTTTCATTCAAGGACCAAGCATATTGCCATCAGATATCACTTCATACGTTCGTTACTGGAAGATGGATCGATTGCTCTGGAGAAGATTTATACAAGTGAGAATCCTGCGGATACGTTGACCAAGGCGGTCACACGAGAGAAACTGAAGATCTATTCAGCTTTGATGGGTCTTTAGGCTTGAAGACGGGAAGGTGGTGCACTCTGGATGAAGAAGACACAGGTTTATGACGATGTGTCTCCAAGTGGGAGATTGTTGAGAAGTGAAGCCACATGCGCGGATTTCGTGTCGCAAGTCCTTTTGCAACTGGGATGTAGAAAGGAGTTTCGTGGATTTCGTGTCGCAAGTCCTTTCGCAACTGGGATGCGGAAAGGAGTTTCGTGGATTTCGTGTCCAAGTCCTTTCGCAACTGGGATGCAGAAAGGGAAGTTGTCAAAACAATAAATTGGGGTCCCTAGGGCTATTCTAGTGTTAAGGTGAATATTGGAAAATATTTCTAAGGTGTGGGCAAGGGATTTTATCTGTACTTCCAAGGGAGAGGTTAGTATATTGCCTTGTAATCTTCGTTCTTCATAGTGGAAGTTTGCATCCATGGTTTTTTTACCCTAGATTGGAGTTTTTCCACATATATCTTGTCTTGTGGTTTGTTTTGGATTGCTTTGATCTGTTTTTAGTTTATATTTCTTCTTGTTTATCGTTTGTGGGTGAGGCCTGAGATTGGATCTAGCCGCACTGCGTTGTTGGCGTGCTGCGCAACAACTTGCCTATCTGACAAGCATCAAATATTTTATTTTTCATCTTTTCAATTTAGGTAAGACATCTAAGTGATCTCTTTTGCTCAATTTATATATATCTCTATAGTTTACATGTCCAAGACATTGATGCCATTGTTTAGTCTCGTCTTTTTAGACCATGTAGCATGAATGATTTGTTGAGAAAGATTCATCAATGATATAACAATTTTTAGACATTCTGTGACCATTTAATATTACATATCCTTTATTATTAATTATCTCATAGCCATTATCTAAAAAAATTATGCTATATTTATTATCACATATTTGAGATGTGCTTAGAAGATTATGTTTTAGCCCTTCAACATATAAAATCTTTTCGAAAAGAGGTAAATTAGAAAGTTGTGCATTACCTTTACCCATAATCTTGCGGTTGCTTGCATCTCCGAATGTAATTGAGACGCCATCGATTTGGTTGTTGCTTGATCGTATAGCTTTATCACTTGTCATGTGTCTCGAAATCCACTATCCAAGTACCATCTTGAATGGCTATTTGCTTTTAAAGCTATGTGGATGGATTACAAGACACATAACCTTTGGAACCCATTTCATTGCAGTTCTAAGTTTATGAGGGTCTCTTACCTTTCACTATGTTTGGGAGTTAGGATTTCTCCTGTTGTTATTTACTCCATTTTTACCTGAGTTGGATTTCAATAACTCTTTGAGTAAGTCTACAATTTTATCAACTAAAGGAGGATTTCTTTTATTATTCCTTTGAGATTTGTGGTAGTTGACACTGTAAGGCCCGTATCTTAGACCGTACCATTCCTTAGGCTTCTGCGATCCTCCCGATCGAATTCCGGCAACCCTCGACCTATATCCGATGTTTGCGGACGATCCTAAGTTGAATCCTGCGAACTAGAGTCGACTCGACCTGAAACTTGTACCCTAGCAACCGTGTCGTCGCCGCGGTTCCAATGCCGCGTCTCGCGTGCCGATGAAACACCCATGTCAGGAGATGTGAACCCGCGTTCATTCCGAAGAAACGTCTCGCATTACAAATTCTGAGGAAATCTCTATGATCCGTCACATTAATCAAGTCAAATACATCATCCACACCCCATGCCACCTCACCTTATCACAAGTACAAGCACCCGTTCCCTCTTTTTCCCCAAGTCAACTCTCTCTCTCCTCACCCATTCCTTCTTTACTCAATTTCAACCAAACCCATACCTTTCCATCACCATTCCTTACAGCACCCATTCCATCCATCACTCCCCCCCTCTCTCTCTCTCTCTCTCTCTCTCTCTCTCATTCTCTAAACAAGAACTCTCCAAACTCCCAAGAGAAGCACCCAAGGTCTAAGCTCTCCCAAAGCCAAGTGTGTTCCGCTTTCCCACTCTCTCATCTCCCATCTCAACCTTCCAATCTCCATCAACCTCCATCAAAATTGAAGGTAAAGAGCATAGGAGTCCAAGGAGCTAAAGAAGAAGGCAGATAGGTGGGTGCTCTACCGTTCATTTCCATGAGGGAAAAACATGGATATCAGCTTTGACTCAAAGTGGATGGGTCACACTCATGTGGACCCCATCTTGATATATGTAATGTATTCACACTGTCCACCTTATTTCCCAGCTCATTTTAGGCGTTGAGCCCAAAAATGAAGCCAATCTGAATCTCTGGCGGGCCATTACATAGAAAATAGTGTATCATATTGTTAAATCTGTTAGGACCCGCTGTGACATTTCTGTGCATCAAAACATGCTGAATATTGGGCTTGTTAGATGCGTCCCGGGCCATAAAGCCCAGCAGGCAGATAGGATCATCATGATGTGGGGCCACTATATGAAAAATCATGAGAAATCATATATATATATATATATATATATATATATATATATATATATCAGCGTCCTCTGGACGTTGCAGTAAGCAGTGTCCTTGCTGCTTGTGTGAAGGTGGAACGATGGCCCCCACCACGGGCCCCACCATGATGAATGTTGAATATCAACACCGTGCACTTGATGGGTCCCCTTTAATTATTGGGACATCCCAAAAATCACCCGTTCATGGCATTCAGGTGGTCCACACCACTAACAGTAAGAGATTGAACGCCTACCATTGAAATTTTTTTGGATCTCAGAAGTTTTGGATCTGTATGAAATTTGTTTTGCCTCTTAACTCAGGTCTTTGTGACCTTATGAATAGATTGGATGGAAATAAACATTATGGTGGGCCCCACGTGGGACCCACTTACGGTGGAGATAGATTGGCTGGGCTACCACGCACTAGCTATATAGCTGTTCTATTGACGTCAGCTAGTGGTGGGGCCTGCCTTGATGGCACGTGTGGACCCCACCATGATGTCTATGTTGTGGAACGCCACCATGATGTAGTGTTGTACTCACATCGTCCAATCTAGACGGTGCCATGTGGAGACCATTATGATGTATGGTTTTATCTAAACCGTCCATCCCATTTGGATTAAATAGACAGGAGCCTTGGGTATCCACCTTGATGAATGGTTTCATCCCCGCCGTCCAGTTACTTGGACGGTGGGACTCCACCATGATGTAATTATACATCTAGCCGTTCATCTACTGGTGGGCCAGTAGCCCACTAGCTATATAGTTGTTGTTAATGACAGCAGGTTAGTAAGACCCCTTGGATGTATGCATTCTTGTACCATCCATGTAGTGGCCCACCTTGATGTTTGTGTTTATCATGCCATCCATCCATCTGTAGAACCCTACCGTGATATGTTTTGTATTCCACGTCGTCCATCTAGATAAGTGTGGCCCACATGATGCATGTGTTGTACCTATACCGTCCAACCATTGTTAGAGATCATTTTATGGAATCATAAAGAAAATCAAATAGATTTAAAGTTCAAGCGGACCCCACCATTGAAAATAGTGGGTGTGGCTGCTCCCACGATTTTCTGTGGTGGGCCCTGTGCACTCTAACGATGAAAATCATTATCTCCACTATTATTTTGGTATGGTCCAAATGATCTTTCGATGGGATTTATTTTTTTGGGAAATGGTCTATAATGACCTCTAATTGATGTGTGGGCCCCACCTTAATGTGATGTATGTTGGGCCCATATGAGAGGCCCCCTTTATGATGTATATGAGACCCTTGTTGAGGCCCATTGTGATGTATTTGGGGCCCATGGGTTAAGGCCCATTGTGATATATTTGGGGCCCATGGGTTAAGGCCCATTATGATGTATTTGGAGCCCATGGGTAGAGGCCCATTGTGATATATTTGAGACCTATGGGATGTGGCCCTTTGTGATGTATAGTAGGCCCGTGACAGAGGCCCATTGTGATGTATATGTGGCCCATATGATGCGGCCCACCTGATGTATGAGAGGCCCATGGATGTGACCCATCGCGATGTGTGTTAGGCCCTTGTGTGAGGCCATGGGCCCACTATATGTTCGGCCCTATGTGGGCCACTCCTTGGGAGCAATGTTGGTTAAAGGTCCATATTAATGGGTAATGATGGTTAAACGTCCACATTGTGACCTTCCATTAGGTCTGGTTAGGCCCATTCTCGTCATTCTCTAGTGGGTTACCCCAAATGATTGGGCCCCATTGATATTGCTTGGTCCATCATCGGCTGTCCATCCATGTTTCCTGCCTTGCGTAGAGGCTGATTACCGATTCTGATTGGCGAGGCTGATTTTGATTGTCGAGGCCGATTATGATTATCGAGGCCGATTCTGATTGTTGAGGCCTATCATCAAGGTCGATTATGATTATTGAGGTTGATTTCGATTATCAAGGCCGATTCTGATTATCGAGGCTGATTCTGATTATCGAGGCCAATTATGATTGTCAATGCCGATTATGATTATCGAGGTCGATTCTGATTATCGAGGTTGATTCTGATTATCGAGGCTGATTCTGATTATCGAGGCTGATTCCGATTGTTGAGGCCGATTCTGATTATCGAGGTCGATTCAGATTGTCGAGGCTGATTCCGATTATTGAGGCTGATTCTAGTTGTCGAGGTCGATTCCAATTGTTGAGGCCGATCATCGAGGCCGATTCTGATTGTCGAGGCCGATTCTGATTGTTGAGGCCGACTTCGATTATCGAGGCTGATTTTGACTGTTGAGGCCGACCACCGAGGATGATTCTAATTGCCAAGGCCGATTGACGAGATCTAATGTGATGTATATGCGGCCCGTATTTGAGGCCCATTGTGATGTGTATTGAAGCCCGTGTTGAAGGCCCATTGTGATGTATGTTAGGCCTACGTGATGAGGCCCATTGCGATGCATTTGAGGCCTAGGCGATGGAGTCCATTGTTATGTATATTAGGCCCATGGGAGAGGCCCATCGTGATGTATATTAAGCCCTTGAGTGGGACCATGGTGTTATATATTAGGCCCTTTGAGAGCCATGGGTCCACTATACGTTAGGCTCTATGTGGGCCACTCCTTAGGGCAATGTTGGTTAAATGTCCACATTATCGAGGCCGATCGTTAATGTCGATTATCGAGGTCCGTTATTGATACCGATTATGAGTATGTGACAGCATAACATCATGATACATGCCCATACGCATCATCTGCATGTTTGTTATGAGATGTGATTAACCATTGCATATGCCATAGTGCATGTGGTTTATGGGACTCCCTGATAGGCAGAGTTATCCTGCATGAGCGCACGGTATGCGCGGGATTGATGCATGATTGGACTACGTGACTTATGCATCTCGCATTGTATGACGGTGATTACTGTACGCCCTAGCGACATTAGGGCCATAACCTCACATTCATGTCATGGATGACAAGATGGGACACCGAAAATCTGTTACTAGCATCGGGCTGCCATAGTTGCCCTAGGTGAAAATTCATAAACCCTCTTGGTACTAGAGGACGCCCCATCGTCGAGACTGAGTGGATATATGTGAGCGTATGAGGGCTGTATACTAGTAGGCCGCGTCTCCCACTGTGTCGTGGTTGGTTGGGAGGGGGTGTGGCCTTACCTTCCTGATGGAGTAGGCATAGCTAGGCTGAGTCTGACCAGCTCCTAAATGGGTCCGCTATAGATGAGCCAGATTGATATTGGTAGGCGGGTAGTGAGGTCTCTTCCACTTACCCAGTTGTATTGTGCGCTTGATGGGGCGTGGAGTGTACTAGACCCCGATGATGATCCTAAAGATGTATAGTACTGATACGTGGACTTATTAAGCAGGAGTTGCATACTCATTCATTCATCCATTCACTATCCACTCGGGCTGGTGGTGCGTAACTATTTATTACATGTACCTTCGCAATGGTCAGGATTTTGGTTGAGGTGCGCGACTAACCTAAGATCAGGAGTTTACCACATTGAGTCTGACTATCTAAATTTAGGTATGGGACTGGTTTGGATAGAAGTCCCTTGTGGTAGATCCCGTAGCCTGCGATACTACGTACTATCATCCCGACTTCACACTCCAGCATGGTCATTCCATTCGCACCGCATATTGCATTATATCTGTGGCATATGACATTTTGGGTTACTATGTTTCTGTATGGCCTAGATATGACTGACGATATTCGTGAACTCATCATGAATTGCATATTGCAATGAATCCTTGACATCTGATATATGGCTCTTTATGACTCCTCATTTGCATAGTTGATGTACATTGCTTTCTCAGTATATGATATTGGCTTATTATGTTTTTGCATAGCATATCCTTGATATGACTGATAGCATTCATGGACTTACTAGTATGTTTCCGCATTACTCTGTTATTGTACGATTTATGGATTACCAGTGTTTTCGTTTACCTTGATATCGTATGATTTATGGCATTGTATTGCATACTTGACACTTACCTTATGCACATACTTTCACCACCCTCTAAGCTTTCTATAAGCTTATGCACGATAAATGCATGCAAGCGGCATAGGGTTGCAGTAGCGTCGAGCTTGGAGTGTGCAGCCGTCTTCTGGAGCTTTTATTTTTTATATATGTATTTTCCTTTCAGCACTGTATTCAAATGTTTATATTAGTGGATATGTGATGATGATGTTGCCTTTGTGATTTGGGTATACTTGTGGTTATGCTTCTTACAAGTAAAATGTACATTGGAAAATCCTCCTTGTAGGATCCCAGGATCGGAATCTGGCATATAGACGCTGGAAGCCAAGAATGGGGTACTACGGAGGCTGTCGGCATCGGATTTGGCGATCGGAAATTTGTGAGCCCGGTTTCTAAGTTTGGGGCATGACAGACACTATTTTTTATATTAGAGGCTTGAAAGGGTTTTGCATTTTTAAAGTCATTCTTTTTACAATTTGACTCTTTTAGAGTTTGAGGACTCTCCTTTTACAAAAGTAGGAGCAAAATCTTTAGATTTTAAAGAATTATTTATAATATAACCCAGTGCAAATCTGTCACCACATCGCAAGATGTGGTTAACAAATTTTCAAGTTTCTAGTCACCTTGGTTATATTTCTAAGTATCCTTTGAACTCTGAAGGGAGGAAACTTCAAGTTTTAACATCTCATTTTCAGATTTAAGATTATGCAATTAAGAAATTTTTAAACTTAAATCTAACTTAATATTTTCAAAATAATCAAAAAAATGAGATTTTTCTAAAGTAAACTTTTCAAGTTCTAATTGTAATTTCACACAATTTTCCTTTTAAAATTTCAATTCGGCCACAATCTTACAACTTTCTTTATGTAAGGCATCATATGCAACTTGAAGATTATCTTCATTTTCAGAGTCATTTACTGGAGTTTCATAATTAGATGTTTAACAATCATTTGAGGAAGTGATTCTGGCTATTATCATAAGGCTTTCAAATCATTTGCCATTTCCTGGTCTAATTTGTCAGTTTATGAATTAGTTTCAGATTCTAATGATTCATCCCAAGTAGCTATCATGCTTTTTCTTCTTGATTTATCATTTTTAGGACATTTAGAAGTGAGATACCTATATTCAGAACAATTGAAGCATTGAGTGTCTTTGGTTTTAGATTTTCAATAGTTTGAATTTCCCTTTCTTTTGTCAAACGGTTTTTGAAAATATGTTCTTTTCTTATTTTTGACAATTCTATAAAATTTCTTTCCCAACATATCCATATCATCTTCATTTTCCACAATATTTGAATTTTCATTAGAATAATTTGATTTAAATTTAGAAGATTTAAGGGTAATGGACTTGATCTTAAGAGCTTTGAAATTCAACTTGTAATTTTTAAGAGAATCAACTAACTCCTCAACCTTCATAGTATCGGTATCCCTTAATTCCTATATACTAGTAACTTTCGAATTGAACCTATCAAGAAGTGATCGCAGTATTTTGGTGCAAACCTTGTTTTGAGGGATTCTATCTCCAAGACTCCACATAGAATTAAATATGTCATTTAGTTTCATATAGAAGTTCATAAAAGATTCATTTTCTTATATACAAATTTTCTCAAATTTGGTTGTGAGGATTTAAATCTTAGATTTTTTGACAATGTTAATTCCTTCATGTGTCATTTCAAGATTATCCCATGCTTGTTTAGCTATATTACACGAATGATTCTTTTGAATTCATCTGGTGATAGAGCACAAGTTATTGCATTTAAGGCTTTTGCATTAGCACTACTTTCACTTTTATGAACAGTCATCCAAAAAGTATAAGTGATTTCTTTCATAGATGTGGTTCCATTTTCAGCTACTACTTCCATCATCGGAGGGATCCATTGAGTCACAGTGGCTTACCACACACTTTCATCAATGGATTTGAGGAAAATCCTCATCCTAGCTTTCTAATATGAATAATTTGAGCCATGAAAAGGACGTAGCCTAGTAAAGGTGGCCTAGTAATGGATAAACTTTCAAAATTTGATATCTTATAGCTCTGAATTTACCTCTGAGGTAAATCCCAAAAAGAGTAACCTCACTCTAATACAATTTGAAAAAATGAGTTATCGATGTTATTGGGGGGGGGGGGGGGGGGGGGGGGGGGGGGTTAATATGACAATTCTAAAAAATTTAAAATAAATCATTTCAATCACCCAAGTATTGAAACCTTGATTCTAAATAATTCGTAGGACAACCTTCACATAAAATTTTAGGCAAGACAACCTTATTTCACGAATGTCTTCCAAATCAATTTTTCAAACTAGTAAGAGAATATAAAATAATACAACATTCACCACACAAAACGAAATAAATATAAAATTCACCACAAATAATAAAATAAGCAATAACTATAGAGGCCCAAGTGGTTATAGCGGTTCGGTGCTTAAACCCACACCTACTACACTCCTGAAATTACTACCCTCATAATTTTAGCTTTCACTATTTTAAGGTTTTCACAGGTTCACCTTAACAACCTTACATAGTTCTTGTGATTTTCATGGGTTGACCACAATAAAACCCATTTTGTGATTTTCACGTGCTATCACAAATCAACCCTCAGAAATTTTCAGGCTATCTCAGAAAAAACCTAAATAAAATAAACTAATTGACAATGTACTTATCTTCAAATGATGATTCGAATATGTAGTCGAAGCTTGTAGAAATGATCTTCTTTCTTGAGTGTAAAGGAGGCAGTATTCGCTTAACTAAAAAGAATATAAAGATTTAAAGTATTTTAATAAAATAAAAACTCTAATGCTACAGATTCAATTCGCTTGATTCTCAAGTCGAGTATAGACTACTCTCTAAACATGTATTTGAGATCTGCATGAGAAGAAAATTGAATAAGCTTAAATAAATTTATAAATACAACACAAATAACTTGGTGACTACCTGAGCTTCTCTCTTACTTGTAGAAGATTTTGAGTGAATTTTCGTTGTAAAATAGAATGAGAGAAAGTCCTTATTTATAGCCAAAGGATTTGGAAATTCGGTTAGCCTAACAATAAGTTCGGCTGGTCGGATTCCAAACAACTCCGTTTAACAACTATCATATTGCACGGGATAAGATTTATCCAAAATTCAGTTTGCCGAATTCCCCATTCGGTTGGCCGAATTCTCTCAAAAATTCGAGAATCCTTTCCTAAAATTTGACTCGAACTTTCCTCGAGCTAGCCAAACTCCAAGTTAGGCTAACTGAACCTAAAGTTAGGATGGTCGAATTTGTAACAAAATTTTCAAATATTCAATTCTAAAATTTTGCCCGAACTTGGAGTTAGGTTAGATGAAGAAGTTAGGTTGGCCGAACTTTAGTGAAATTACACCAAAGTTAACCCAATTTGAACAATTTTTTAAAGCACTTAAGCTAAGGTCTTTCTAAGGTTATATCACATGTTGGTTAGCTAATACAAAGATCTTATAATATTGATAAATTTGAAACCGAGTGACATCTTAAGATGATAATCCGATCTTAAACCGATCTTGAGATGATAAGCCGATCTTGAGTTGATCTTTATGAGATGTAGTGTAGTTGCAATCTCACCAGTATCACGGTGTATCTTTGTCTTATGAAATTTGACAACCTTATATGTGTTAAACAAATAAGCACTAACAACTTCGAACCGATTTTAATTTTATACATTTTTATTACGCTTCAGTCACATTGAACATTACTTTGGTTGCATTGAATTAGTCTCTCAGTTGTGACCGAATTTCTTCAATATTCATTTAAAATATATATATATCCCTTAGGTCACATCGAACTCTACTTCGGTGGCATCGAATATGGCTTTGGTTGGACCTAATGTCGAGCCAAATTAACTCTGAAAGTCACTATTTCTTGCCGGACTATTCTGTGGACATTTGGTCAGACCGAACCCCAACTTCAGGTGGGACAGAACAATCTACGTGTATTCACCTTTAGGTCAAAAATCTTCTTTCATGAAGAAAACATATATAATTATATTGAATTAATACTTAAATACTAGAAAAGTTAATGTAATTAAGAAGATAAATATACAATATGTAAGCATTATCATAGGTGGGGTCATCTATTTGACTATTAAATAGTGGGGCTAACTTGATGCATATATTGTGTGTCTGTACTCAGTTTCTTATCCATTCCTTTAATCGGAAGAGTTCATTGGCATTGAGTGGCAGGACTGAAGAAGCAAGATACTTAAGCGACATGAAAATTGTATAATCAAGATTTACAAAAAGATTGCAGCTGAACGGAATTTTCCAAATGATGAGAACATTGAAATGTAAATGGGCAGCGATGAAACAGTGGATTATCTTAGAAATCAAACCAATGGCATGCAAATGACCAGTAATGGAGCAATTGAGTGAATGTAATGATTTTCCTTACATTTACCTATAAAACACTTCCATAAGATGTTGCATCTAAATGCAAAAACCAATAATCATGCAATCCTATTAAGCTTGAGATGGCCCACTTTTACAAACCAATAATCATGCAATCATATTGTGGCTAATATAAAAACATCAGTAGGCCCAAAAGATACACCATCCAAATGCATTAAAATAATTAAATTAAAAAATTAAGAAGAATGGTTCACCTGGATGGACTGGACAGTAGGGCCTACGTTGATATATGTATGGTATATCCACGCCATTCATCAATTTTGCTAGCTCATTTTAGAGTGGCCCGAAAATGAAGTAGATCCAAATATTAGGTGGGCTACATAGTACATAAAACAATGGTGATTCAATATCTAGCAAAAAAAAAAAAACTTGTGGGTCACCTGATATTTGGAGCAGAAAAACATGTGGAGCACCCTAACCATGTGGGGGTCAACTTGACATATCCACGCCACCCATCTACTTTTCCATCTCATTTTAGGATGAGATCCAAAAAGTTGAGAAAATCCAAATCTCACTTGGACCACACCATTACAAACAACGATGGATGATCATTAAAAACTTTTCTTGGGCCACAACAATTTAGGATCAAGATGATATTTGTATATTCCCTTCATCCAGGTCTTCTTGACATTATCAACTGGTTGGATTACAAATAAACATTACGAAAAACTTACAATGGGTGCTTTAGAATTTTTAATGGTGAGGCTTAATCACCACTATTTCCTATGTTGGGATCTACTTGAGATTTGGATCTTCTTCGATTTTGGGACGACGTCCTAAAATGGGCTAGAGAAATGGATGGACGAAGTGGATATAAAACACATCAACAAGGTGGGGCCCATGGTAAGGGTAACACACCCTACGTGTAGATATACAATACATCGTCAAAGTGTTGCTTGATAAGACTTAATCTTCTATCGTCTTCCCTGAAAAAAAAAAAAAGAAAAAAAAAAAGAAAAAAAAAAAGAAAAAGGGGAGACATGTGAAGAAGAAAAACCCTACCCTTTGAGGAGAGAGAGAGGGAGAGAGAGCCATGGCAGTTGTGCGCGCACACACACAAAAGAACCATCATTCTCCTCTTATAGAAGCTAATCAATGGTGGTTGTTGGTGTAGTAAATGAAGTTCAACTATGGTAATAGTGTTATAGGGTGTGGATTGGTAGCACTACTGCAAGGCTTGCTGGAGCTTCTTCAATGGTTGGTACTTTTTCTTCATTGCCTGGAGTTTCATGGCTGTTAATGGTGGTTGGTGGGTTGGTGCATTTCTCCCTCTTCTCTTCTTTTTAAACATTTGATCGTTGAGCTTGTAAGTGACTTACAGGGAAGTGACTTCTCACCCCCACCCCTACAGTTTTTTAGTAGATGATTTACACGTTGTAAGTAACTTACAGAAATATTCTCCCTTAAACACAACCTTTAAGTGACTTATGTTTTAGCCAACTTACAAGCATCCAAACAGCCTTAAAGAATGAAGAAGCCCTTATTGTTTACAACTCTTTGACAAAGGGATGAGCGTGATGAGGTCAAGCGTCACCTTCCTTAAAGATAATTGTTCTGAATCCATGGAACTTCTCTAGACTCCTCACAGAGATATCTTGAATGTAAGACCCGTAACCTCGCGAGACTTTATGTATGCTTTATTTCGGCACTGGTAAGTTCATTGTGGACCAGATCGATGAGTTTTGATCGCGACCTTATTTTAGTACTGCAACACCCCAAGACTTGTTCCCCAACGACCGTGCGGGGATTACGATTCCAACGCTCAGCGCAGCACGCCCCATTGTGACCTCTATATTAGGATTTGCAATTTTGGCACAATCCGAGGTGGGCCATGTAATGCACGCGGGCCCCACTTGCACAAATCCTTATGTTGTCAAATTAATCAATCCATCAATTTATCAACTCATCCATCAATCAAGTCATCCATCACTCATGTCACTCTCTCCCCATTAGTCAAACAACCCATGCCATCCTCATGCAACCCATACCCCTACATATGCTAGACATCATTCTTTTCTTCTTTTTCTCCCCATTTTACCCCTCCAAATTCCCCTTATTCCCTCCCTATACTAAAATCTCTACGACAAAAACTCTCTAACTCCCTCTCATTTTACCATTTCCTAGCAAGAGTATAGAGGGATTGAGAGAGAGAGAGAGAGGGAAAAATATTAGAAAGATTAAGGAGAGATTAAGCGAGAAAGAGAGAAAAGAAAGAAAGATTAGGGAGAGATTAAGAGAAAAGAAAGAGAGTTTGTGAGAGTATTAGAAAAGATAATGTAACGCCCTGCAAATCGGGGGTCGAGCATAAACTCAACTCCTGAGTTCCAACGCACTCACTTATGCAACAAAATGAATGATGATTGAATGTTGTCTGTATTAGTGCATTGAACATGAGTGAGATTAAGCCAAAACAGCATATCATACTCCAGAGACAGTTAAATTTGCAAGCGGAAGACTATGATAGATATATAAAATATAAAAAACTATGGTAAGTCTCCAGAGTGTGATAAGGTTACCAGGTTAATGAATTACAAGTACAATTAAAATTATACCAAATGTGTAGCGTCATCTAGTCAACATCCCTGTAATCCCGTCGATCAAGACACGGCTCACGTGAAGCCGCCAGAAAATAACCAAAATGAACAAGCATCATACTTAATGCAAAGATCCGGCTCCGCCTCAGGAGTAGCGTCGCCATCTGCAATCAGACAAAGTCTGGTGGGTGTTCGGAACACCGTCCCGTAATGTGGGAGTGAGTGATCAACTCAGTGGAACAATAAAGCATAGGTTAACATGTTATTAACTCAGTTAAGCAGTAATGATAAAGCAGTACAATCAAACAATTCTAAATACTCTTATTAATGCAAGTATGAATGCAGTCATGATGTATGCCCTTGCCAAACCACCCTCGTGCGACGCCATCTTACGTTCGCGGCATGCTTTCATCCCGCAGTGCTCCACATATTCCAGGCACATGCAATGCAATGATGAGCATGAACCGAGTTGTTATTAGTCCAATTCAAACAATAGTATTGGAAACTAAGGTACCACCCTTGTATCATTCCCAAACATGATCCATTCTAGGGTCGTCAGTCCTAGTTAATCTCATACAATGGTGTGTTTCTAGGTCGCTACAAAGGCTGTCAGGGTTGTTACGCACAATGGTTACACCACTCCCCCATCACCTTTTTAACGGTTCATCACTAAGCTGATACAGGCCTAGTTCATACTCTATATACTGCGGCAAAACTCGTCGCCTCACCGCAAATTCAAAGTATGCTCGAGGTCACTACAAAGGACAGCCAGGGCTGTTGCTCGCAATCGTTGCACCACTCTCCCATCACCTTATCAATGTAGGCCGATAGCACGAATATAGTGTCTCATACCACCATAATCGGCTCACGAGTTTGGTTACTCACTGGTCACTACGGGGAGGCACGTGCCCCATCGTAGGCCGACAGCTCGACTACGGTGTCCCATACCACCATGCCCGGCTCATGAGTCTTAGTGGATCGAGGTACCATGGTTAAAAGGGATTTCACTGGTAAGTTGGGTACCCTAGGTTCAAGCAGTAACGTCCAAACATGGGCAACATACATTAGACAGATCGGGTACTTGATGAGCTCGGCTAGCTCGAGCGCACAACAAGTTAAATGATATGAAGCGCATAAGCACTTCGTGTGGCTAACCACTATCGTCAACCGAAGTACGACTCGGGTTCGTCGAATACATCTCACGTGGCAAATGAATCTCAGTCACGCATTCATTTTCGTTACCAATTGCCTAGACTATAATCATAGCCCCAATCACATTCAATTGCAGATAGTTAAAGCAGTAATGAATCAAGATTCAAATCATACAACCAAAGTCTGATATTATCCGTTTAGGGCTGCCAGGGCTGTTGCACGCACTCGTTGCTCCACTCCCCCATCACCCATGATGGATTTTATGGAATACAACTTAAACATGTGAAGTATTCAGAGCAGAATTAAATAAACAAGTAATTCAAACATATTAGCAAGCATGTTATAAAACACAATGCAAACAGGAAATCCAAACACATACGTTTCATAAAATAGTAAGTGATTAAACTAATTAACTTACATGAAGGAAATCATACACATCACTAAGGTAGTTGAGAAACCTATCTCAACATCCTTATACATTACAATTTACTAACTACTACTCATTCAGACATTTCAACAAACACTTTAAACTACATACATCAACATACATGATGTATGTTGATCACATAGGTATAAGGCCAAATCCTTTCACTAGGGAGTTGCCCCCAATTATAACACGCGCGCACCCACGACGGATAGTCATGGCAAGCAGGAATCCAAGTTCCATGTTCCTTTAGTCATTTCCACAATCACTTGGGCTACACATTTTAACATATATAGTGTATATTGGCCGTGGCGTGATTTAGGGCAAATCCTTTCGTCAAAGGGGTATCGCCAATACAACAATCATAAATCCATGACAATTAGTCATGGCGAGCACGAATGAGAATTCTATACTCATTCGGTCATTTTC
The DNA here is from genome assembly GCA_021015155.1 of Magnolia officinalis. Taxonomy (NCBI): domain Eukaryota; kingdom Viridiplantae; phylum Streptophyta; class Magnoliopsida; order Magnoliales; family Magnoliaceae; genus Magnolia; species Magnolia officinalis. The sequence goes on from JAJHSJ010000012.1 coordinate 57,107,846, forward strand.
ACAAACACTTAGAGATACACTATTTTACATACATAATGTATATTAGCAAAACATGTATTAGGGTGAACCCTTTCGCCAAATAAGTATTTTATCCACATATAATATATTAATACAACAAATAATCATGGCAAACACATTTCCAAAATTTATATGTATACAGTACTTTCTACAGATACCTAGAGTATGTAAAATTCCATATTCTTCATCTTTAATCGAAACGGAAAACAGTCAGCACTTTGTGCATGTGCAATTGCATGCAGATCATGAATCTATCATTATCTGACATTAAAAGCGTTGAAAACCATAACCTATACTCCTAAAGTCCGTACCTTTTGTCGTAGAATCGGTCGAACGAAGTCGATAGGTTTGCTAAGCTTTTGTATATGGCAGGTTGGTAACCTATAGAATGGAATAGGTTAGCTATTTCATAACCTACAACAATCAAAACCCCAAATCAGTTTAGGGTTAGGTTTCTTACCTAGAAACGGAGTTGGAATCACCAGGAAAGCGATTAGAACGGAGTGGTGGAACTCGTGGAGCGGTCGGGAAGCATGACAGGGAGATTCTCTGACATCACCCACACTTTCTCTCTCTTTTCTTTCTTCTCTCTCTAGGGTTTCTCTCAAATTCGTGTGGCTGTGAGAGAGAGAGAGTTCTAAGATCCTTATACAACCTAAAAACTCACCGAAATAGACTCTAGTCAAGGTACACTTAGGTTATAACTAAAGCAGACCTGTTTCAGCTCAACGGAGCACTTCTGGCGGGCCTCCTTGAGCCAAAGGTCGGACTTAAGCTCACTAACACTAGATCTACGTTTAGTTAAGTTTTCATTTCAGTCAAGATTCCAGATCGCAAATGGTAGACCAGTATCAGTTCAATGGTCAGCGGATCTCGATCGGAGATTCCGAGTACATGGATATGTGTATGAAATTTCTATCCTGATCCGAGGGTGTAATTTGGTCTGATTCTGACGGTCTGTTTGCTTAAAACTGATCCGCAAGCGAGAGGTGTCAGATTACTATTTTAGATATTATTTGTAAGAGAAATCAAGTGTTTTCACACTCCTCACTCCGGACTCAAGCGAATAGCGCTGGGACACTATCTGGATTTGATTTCCGAGATGATTGTCAAGCCCAGTAAGGCGGTCCTAATTCCTTAACTTCGTGTTAATCAAACTTCCGACGTGCTGTCCAGATCTGATACGAAGTTTCATGATGCTCCCGAGAGCAGAAGGGTAATGAGATTGATCCTAGATTTTAGGGTACCCTAGCGTCAATGATTCTACAAGTTTTGGGTCTTGCAGATCATATTTAAAGTGATTGGTGTCTAATTTCACAGGTACTCTAGTTTAACACTAGCTAATTCTCGCCTAATTTCTAAAGGATTTAGTCCTGAGTAATTTCTATCTGAGGTGGTACTTGGGCCTTTGTAGTTTGTATATAAAGTGATCCAAGTTATACTACTTAGCTAGTTTAAGATAGCGTCTAGGGTGAAAGTACTTAGAAAAATTGAAAGAACAAGGTGGTGAAGGGTGGATTTGTGAAGGAAATGGGTTAACAAGCGATTTTAGACTGTGGGATTAAGTTCTGACAAGTTAATAAGGTGTTAGGATCGACCCATTGCCTAAGGACGTCTAATCCTAGGTTGGCAAAAATCTGGGATGTTACAATCTACCCCCCTTAAAATAAATTTCATCTCCGAATTGGCTAAGGGTAATAAGGAAAGATTTAATTTTTTCTTTGCCTAAGTTTTATTGATTTCGAGTTCCTACACGTGGTAGGGTATATACTCGCCTGGTTCATTTTAGTCTACCCCCCTTAAAACTTATTTCTTTATCCATTTCTCATACTCTGATGGTTTGCTACAATTTATTTCTTTACTTATTTGGAGTCTTGACGATAATTCCCAACAATTTAGAGTAAGATAGCTATTTTCAATGTTTGACCAACACGGAGAGACGGTTGTAGTGGCTTGATCTGATCATTGATCATCTACTGGGGTAGGGTAGAAAGCTCATCGTATCCCTTCCGAATCCTGGTAGATCCTAGTCTTCTGCTCGTCAGCAGTGAGTCCATTGGTAGTCGCCCATGATTGAGAATTGGTTCAGTTTGTGAATGCTTCGCAGTTGTATATTTCAGTAACTCTGTAGTCCGATCACTCTAGAAATGGAGGGAATGTCCATCATTGGAAGGCTCAAATTGTCTATGTCTAGGTTGCCCTGTAGGTCTTAGTCTAAGAGAGTCTTTATTATTATCTATGTCCAAGGAAATACTGAATCAAATCTTACTAGGTCATCCTAAAACGGTTTCTCACAGTTCGATCCTGGGACAGTGGGGTTAGGTCCCACCACGCTTTCGCTGCGCCACCCAGATCAAAGAGGTGTATATTGATTTGACCTACTACATCTACTATCTATCTCTGGCATTCTCTAGTGTGATCAGTAGTCTAGTCTTAATTAAGAGAGTAACGGTATCCTCTAGGTGTAATCTAAAGTTATTCTTATACACTAGATGATTTCGGATCATTTCTATTACAGGAAGGGTTTTATCACTTAGGGTCAAACGTTGTCTGATTGGAATTGAGTTGTCTGTACTTGACGCTCGAGCATTCACATATGCTCATTCCAACTAAGAGGGTCCTAAGGTTCACATTATATATTTGTTAGATTTCCTACACGGTCAGGTCTGTCGAAATCTAGGAGCACGCGCACCGCTCTAGGTCCAAACTATCCAAGGGCCTATTTGGCCAGTGGTCTTAAGTTGTATTTAATGGGCTTGCATTGCTAATCCCTCCTCGGGATTAGGAGTGGCATGATTGGTAGGAGGGTGGGTGTGGGATTAATTTTATAGGCTTTGAAAAATGAGTCTTGTGTGGGAAGTGTGAGATGGGATTTTCAAACCCCAAGATGATGAATTTCTAAGTGTAATTTGAAAGGAAATCCGGGATATACTTTTCATTGCTTACATTCCAAACATGGCATTGGAAAACATGGGATACACGCAATCTAGGGACAATACTTTACACATACATTTATTATTTCTTTTACAATTCCATCTACCTAATCTCACTTAATGCAGTTAGTCGAACGGGCCCTAAATATTCCAACATTCAGAGGTCGTGAAGAAGACAGTGGAAATGGAGAAAATGGCCGTAACCAACTCAAAAAAAAAAGTCATGAAAACGACGAAAGGTGATGGAAGAGAGAGAAAAGGCTGGGGTTACTGATTCTCCATGAGTTTGAACCTCAATAGAGGTTGTGAAGGCTCAAATGACAAGGATTTGAAAAAGAAAGAAGAAGAGGTGGGTTGAGTTGAGTGCTTACATGAAGTGGAGCTTCAAATGGGGTATGTAAGAGCCCAAATGAGAGAGAATGAAGAGGGTAGGGAGGTAGGGTTTGCTTGTGAACGATAAAAGGATATAGGTTGTGATAGAAAATGAGGAATGGGCAATTGGAGGGACAGTTGGAGAGAGAAAACATAAATTTTGAAGGAAAGGGGAGCTTGGAGGGGTGTTTGAGAGAGAGGGGGCAAAATAGACATGAAATAGGGCCCCCGCACATTTTGCGGACCCCACACATGTCCTGGGTTCTGGCCGACCCTGACCAGCCCCAGCCCGCCCGACCATCCCGGCCCAACGGGACCGCGTTGACCGCGGTTTCCACCGTGGTCCTCTGGACTGTTTTGGTGATGATTCTGCCCCGTGAACTTGGAACGGATGTATATTGCAAACCGGGATGAGTTATTTGATGTGCAATATATGGATTTTGGGGTAGAAGGAGATGATCTATCCAAGTAACCTATTTATTTGGTGAAATTACAAAATTTTAATGGTAAAAAAACCCATTTTAGTCATATCTATCTTTACTATTTACTTAATTTTTGTTTAAGTACTGTTCTTAATCAATTATACTTTAGTTTAGTGTTTAATATGAAATTTCTAAGAAAATTTTGGAACAATAAGGTGGCGAAAGGTGAGATTTTGAATGAATTGGATAAAAAGGGTTTTTAGGCTTTGAGATTAAGTGTAAGGTGTTTTGGTCGACCCACAACCTAAGGACATTCATTTCTAGGGAACGACTCAAACCCGTTGATTGACTGCCTAGAAGCGACTTAGGTCGTTTCACTCGACCAAAGATACGTTATGAACTCAATTACCATATAGTCTCGCCTGTTGGCGAAACTTGGGATTCATACATTATTTCTAGGTTTTATCGCCCTCTTCCTAATTCAGAGTGTGTCAGCGTGCGTCATGTTACCATAACCCAACCCAGGCCCGGTTTAATCCAAATCATGCTCTGATACCATCTTGTAACGCCCTGAAAATCGGGGGTCGAGCATAAACTCAACTCCCGAGTTCCAACACATCACTTATGCAACAAAATGAATGATGATTGAATGTTGTTTGTATTAGTGCATTGAACATGAGTGAGATGAAACCAAAACAACATATCATACTCCAAGACAGTTAAATTACAAGCGGAAGACTATGATAGATATATAAAATATAAAAAACTATGGTAAGTCTCCAGAGTGTGATAAGGTTACCAGGTTAATGAATTATAAGTACAATTCAAATTATACCAAATGTGTAGTGTCATCTAGTCAACATCCCTGTAATCCCGTCGATCAAGCAAACGGCTCACTTGAAGCCGCTAGAAAACAACCAATACGAACAAACATTATAGTCAATGCAAAGGTCCGGCTCCGCCTCAGGAGTAGCGTCGCCATCTGCAATCAGACAAAGTCTGGTGGGTGTTCGGAACACCGTCCCGTAATGCGGGAGTGAGTGATCAACTCAGTGGAACAATAAAGCATAGGTTAACATGTTATCAACTCAGCCAAGCAGTAATGATCAAAGCACAATTAAAACAATTCTAAACTCTTATTAATGCAAGTATGAATGCAGTCATGATGTATGCCCTTGCCAACCACCCTCGTGCGACGCCATCTTACGTTCGCGGCATGCTTTCAATCCCTCAGTGCTCCACATATTCCAGGCACATGCAATGCAATGATGAGCATGAACCGAGTTGTTATTAGTCCAATTCAAACAGCAGTATTGGGGAACTAAGGTACCTCCCTTGTATCATTCCCAAACATGATCCATTCTAGGGTCGTCAGTCCTAGTTAATCTCATACGATGGTGTGTTTTTCTAGGTCGCTGCAAAGGCTGCCAGGGCTGTTACGCACAATGGTTACACCACTCCCCCATCACCTTTTTAACGGTTCATCACTAAGCTGATACATGCCTAGTTCATACTCTATATACTGCGGCAAAACTCGTCGCCTCATCGCAAATTCAGAGTATGCTCGAGGTCACTACAAAGGACAGTTAGGGTTGTTGCTCGCAATCGTTGCACCACTCCCCCATCACCTTATCAATGTAGGCCGACAGCACGAATATAGTGTCCCATGCCACCATAATCGGCTCACGAGTCTGGTTGCTCACTGGTCACTACGGGAGGCACGTGGCCCCAGCATAGACCGACAGCTCGACCACGGTGTTGCATACCCATGCCCGACTCATGAGTTAGCGGATCGAGGTACCATGGTTAAAAGGGATTTCACTGGTAAGTTGGGTACCCTAGGTTTCAAGCAGTAACGTCTAAACAGGGGAACATACATTAGACAGATCGGTTACTTGACGAGCTCGGCTAGCTCGAACGCACAACAAGTTGATGATATGAAGCGCATAAGCTCTTCGTGTGGCTAACCACTATCGTCAACCGAAGTACGATTCGGGTTCGTCGAACACATCTCACGTGCCAAATGAATCTCAGTCACGCTTCATTTTAGTTACCGATTGCCTGGACTATAATCATAGCCCCAAATCACATCAATTGCAGATAGTTAAAGCAGTAATGAATCAAGATTCAAATCATACAACCAAAGTCTGATATTATCCGTTTAGGGCTGCCAGGGCTGTTGCACGCACTCGTTGCTCCACTCCCCCATCACCCATGATGGATTTTATGGAATACAACTTAAACATGTGAAGTATTCAGAGCAGAATTAAATAACCGTAATTCTAACATATTAGCAGCATGTTATAAAACACATGCAAACAGGAAATCCAACCACATACGTTTCATAAAATAGTAAGTGATAAACTAATTAACTTACATGAAGGAAATCATACACATCACTAAGGTAGTTGAGAAACCTATCTCAACATCCTTATACATTACAATTTACTAACTACTACTCATTCGACATTTCAACAAACACTTTAACTACATACATCAACATACATGACTTATGTTGATCACATAGGTATAAGGCCAAAATCCTTTCACTAGGGAGTTCCCCAATTATAACACGCGCACCCACGACGGATAGTCATGGCAAGCAGGAATCCAAGTTCTGTGTTCCTTTAGTCATTTCCACAAACACTTGGGCCACACATTTTAACATATATAGTGTATATTGGTCGTGCGTGATTTAGGGCAAATCCTTTCGTCAAAGGGGTATCGCCAATACAACAATCATAAATCCATGACAATTAGTCATGGCGAGCACGAATGAGAATTCTATACTCATTCGGTCATTTTCACAAACACTTAGAATACACAATTTTAACGTACATAGTGTATATTAGCAAAAACATGTATTAGGACGAACCTTTCGCCAAATAAGTATTTTATCCATATATAATATATATTAATGCAGCAAATAATCATGGCAAACACATTTTCAAAATTTATACGTATACGGTACTTGTCTATAGATACCTAGAGTATGTAAAATTCCATATTCTTCATCTTTAATCGAAACGGAAAACAGACAGCACTTTGTACATGTGCAATTGCATGCAGATCATGAATCTATCATTATCTGACATTGAAAGCGTTGAAAACCATAACCTATACCCCTAAAGTCCGCACCTTTTGTTGTAGAATCGTAACGAAGTCGATAGGTTGCTAAGCTTTTGTATTTGGCAGTTTGGTAACCTATAAAATGGAATAGGTTAACTATTTCATAACCTACACAATCAAAAACCTCAAATCAGTTTGGGTTAGGGTTCTTACCTAGAAACAGAGTTGGAATTGCGAGAAAGCGATTAGAACGGAGTGGTGGAACTCGTGGAGCGGCAGGGAAGCATGGCAGGGAGATTCTCCCACATCTCCCACACTTTCTCTCTTCTCTCTCTAGGGTTTCTCTCAAATTCATGTGGTGGTGTGAGAGAGAGAGTTCTAAGGTCCTTATATAACCTAAAAACTCACCGAAATAGACTCCAGGTCAAGGTACACTTAGGTTATAACCAAAGCGGACCTGTTTCAGCTCAACGGAGCACTTCTGGCGGGTGTCCTTGAGCCAAAGGTCGAACTTAAGCTCACTAACATGGATCTATTTTAGTTAAGTTTTCGTTTCGGTCGGGATTCCAGATCACAATGGCAGACCAGTATCAGTTCAACAGTCAGTGGATCTCGATCGGAGATCCGAGTACATGGATATGTGTATGAAATTTCTCCTGATCCGAGGGTGTAATTTGGTCTGATTCTGATGGTCTGGTTGCTTAAAAACTGATCCGCAAGTGAGAGGTGCCAGATTACTATTTGAGATATTTATTTATAAAAAAAATCAAGTGTTTTCACACTCCTCGCTCCGGACTCAAGCGAATAGCGCTGGGACACTATCTGGATTTGATTTCCTAGATGGTTGTCAAGCCCAGCAAGGCGGTCCTAATTCATTAACTTCGTGTTAGTCAGACTTCCGACGTGCGGTCCAGATCTGATATGGAGTTTCGTGATGCTCCCGAGAGCAGACGGGTAATGAGATGATCCTAGATTTTAAGGTACCCTAGCGTCAATGATCTACAAGTTTGGGTCTTGCAGATCGTATATTTAAAGTGATTGGTGCTAATTTCACAAGTACTCTAGTTTAACACTAGCTAATTCTCGCCTAATTTCTAAAGGATTTAGTCCTGAGTAAATTTTGTTTGAGGTGGTACCTGGGCCCTGTTGTAGTTTGTATATAAGTGATCCAAGTTATACTACTTTAGCTAGTTAAGATAGCTCTAGGGTAAAAGTACTTAGAAAAATTGAAAGAACAAGGTGGTGAAGGGTGGATTTGTGAAGGAAATGGGTTAACAAGCGATTTTAGACTGTGAGATTGAGTTTTGACAAGTTAATAAGGTGTTAGGATCGACCCATTGCCTAATGACGTCTAATCCCAGGTTGGCAAAAATCCGGGATGTTACAGATAAAGAGAGTAAGAGTAAGAAAATAGAGAAAGAGTTATTAGAGGAGTGTTAGGGGTGGAGAGGAGCTTGGGGACCATCAATCGCTGATTCAAGCTGATCCAACCATCCATCATTCTAAGTGAGTGCATGGGAGGGTCAAAACCCTCCCCTTCTTTATGATTCTCGTTTTGGTGGGCTCATAAGGGTGGGACCCACCTTAATCATGTATTGAGTATGTGGTGGACCCCATAGTGGCGGGAACCACCTGTTGGCCGAATATATTTTTCTTCATTTTCTTTCTTTCCTTATTCTCATAGTGTTGTAGGACCCACAAGTGGGCCATGCTATTGGAAAGCATGTCCTGCACGCTATCATATCATGGACCACCTTGTGTAGCCCACCACGATGTTTATTTTATATTTAAACCAGTTGATTATGTAAGCACACTTGGATGAAAAATACACTAAATTTTGATGTGATCCAAAGGTTCTTGGCCCCACCATGAGTTGGACATTCAAATGGATGGAGTGATTTCCTAGGTGAGCCCTACCTCACCCTTAAAAACAAAAGAGGGCGAGGGTTAGTCGCACCATCGTCACTGAACACAACAATGTCTAAAGACGTCTCCATCACCATTTACCTTCAAAAGCCCACATGTGGGCTTCTCTCGTGGGCCCCATCATGATGTGTGTGTGGTGTGGTATCATCCACACTGTCCATCTGAGTTCCCTTCTCATTTTAGGCATTGTGCTAAAAAAATGAAGCTAATCGGAATCCCAAGTGGGCCATACCACAAATACTAAGGGGTTGGGTTACCCACCATCATTTCTTACTTTGCGTGGGAGGTTTGGAGTGAGTTTTCACTCGCAGGACCCATATTGAGGTATTTATTAGATCCACACCATCCATCCATCTGCTAGCTCATTTAGCAGTGGATCCAAAATATCTAGTCAATCCAACCATCAGGTGGACCACACACAACCGATGGTAGGAGTGGGAGCACCCCCTCACATCAACTATGCAGACATGGGGTGGGGGCATCCCAACCATGGACCCCACCTTAATTTATTTGTTTAATTCACTCCATCCACCACCTTCTCCATGTCATTTTAGGGTATGAGACAAAAAAATGAGACAGATCCGAGTTTCCCAATGGACCGCACCGAGGGAAACAAAGTCCACTGTTGGAACTTTCTTATGTCGACTGTTGTGTGTGTAGGTGGTGAACCTACCCATCATTGGACTCCTTTGGTCCATATAGAGTTAGTTGATATAATGGACAGAATGGATTATCCACTAGTGGACCCCACATAGTATAAAATAAAAAGAAATAAAGGAAGAAAGAAAAAGAAACAAAAAAGGATGTCATGCGACGTTATTACCCAGTGACAATGAGACGGAAGCCTCGTTGGGCTGTCCCCGTACGTGGACCCCACCATGATGTATGTGTTTAATCCACACCGTCCACCATTTACCTCAAATAATTTCAGGCCATGGGCCAAAATTTGAGGCAGATCTAAGTCTCGAGTGGGCCGTAATAAGGAGGACAATGCTCATTTGTTGAAACCTTATAAGGCTGTTGTGGAGTCCCTGATCATCCAAACCAGTCCTATTCAGATTCTATTTGACCTCATTCGAGGTGATTAAGATGGTGAACGTATTAGATCATCCACTTGGGGCCTACCTTAATAATGTATGCAAAATATACAACGAATATATATATATATATATATATATAAATGCCATGCACATGGGTCGTAACCCATTCTTAGCCAATTTTGGGTCTCACAAGTGTGACCCTGTTCTGATGTTTATATTGAATCGACACCATCCACTGACTTCTTTGATCATTTTAGGTCATGGGCCAAAAGATGAGACAAATTCGGGTCTCAAGTGGGCCGCAAAGAGGGAAATGAACCATTTCTGTTGAAAGCTTCCAAGGCCCACTGTGGAGTCCCCGTTCATCCAAATCAACCTAAATCAGAGCCCACTAAACCCGCTCGAGATGGACTACATGGTAAATGGAGTAGAAGATCCACGTGGGGCCCGTACTGATAGTGTATTAAAAAAAAGAAGAGAGAAACAAAAAAAAGAAAGGTGTTACTGGGCGGTTTTGCCCAGCCCAGTGACGTGAGGGCGGAAGTCTGCGTGGGCTAACCCCACACGTGGGAGCCTACATGATGTATGTATCACATCCACTCCGTTTATCTATCTTGTCAGGTCATTTTAGGCCATGGGCCCAAAACTCGGGTTTATGCAGATCAAAGGTGGGCCGCACCATCAAGAAATGTAGGGGTAGAAACCTCTTGGACTTGAGATTTCTTGGTTTTGGAATTCCTTGGACTTGAGAATCCCTAGTTTTAGGATCCCTTGGACTTGGGAATCCCTAGAATCGAGATCTCTTAGGTATTTGGTTATGTTTGGCATCTTGGATTCAAATCTTTAAATTAGTTGGTGTGTGAATGTTGAAACTATGGTTTTATTAAATCCATTTAAGCATATGCTTTTCCTAAACTGAAAAAGTCCCAAGACTCAAATGGGCCATGAGCATAGGATCACATCCTAGTGACCAACCAATGACTTGTAACCGTCAATTTATGTTAACAATGATCAGATTGTGCAGATCATTCTAATAAAGTAATTATAGTGATGTTATTGATAATATGATCATTTCAGGACATCATTAGTGGGCCATGTGCCCAAATAGATTAGTAGCTTAGTGACACACGTATTGTACATGTGGGTGTCCATCAGGGTCACTCCCAGTGGACCTTGCCTTGTTATATATGTTTTATTCATGCCTTGCAGGCTACATGAGGAGTTGATGTTAGTCTAACGTGGGCCACACCACATAGACTTCTATATTTCTAGTGGGGCATGTCGTTCAGTTCCCACTCTCTGTATATGATGTGTTGATTAAGGCCGATTATTGCCTGATATGTCTGATAACATGCTAGTTATTGAGGGTTAAATATTGTATATTAGACCCCAATTATTACCTGAATTTACGTGCATGATAATGTTTAACATCCTATTTTAATCATGCTTTTGTTACAAGGTGAATTTAGGAGCTTGGACTGAAAAAGGGTACTAAAAGCATGGATTTAATGCTTCGAAATCACCAAGGCAAGGGACGGACCCCAGGGGACCGAGATCGAAGAATTTACACGCCAGAGATCCGAGAAAATCAAGCCATTCATGCTAAAGAGCCCTGGAAATCGTCCAGAATACAAGATCATAGGGTTCCCACCATCCGTTCAGCTCGAAACTTTATATTTGCCTGAGAACCCAAATTAACCGTACACGTCGAATTTTAGCCATTGGATCCTTGTGGAAGAGGCCCAACGGACAGATCAGGCCATAAAACTCTGATATGGGGCCCACATGATACCTGGATATGCTTCAATTTTGGTTTCAACCCATTAAATGTGATGAAAAAATGGATAGACGGAGCGGATTTCTCACAAGCATCATAATGGACCCCACATGGGGGGCGTGCGAGTGCACAAGCGGTGCACTTCCGCAGCGTACCAAACCCAAGAGTCAGGTCAGCGCACGCTGACCCGACCCTTCTCACGCAAGAAAGCTAGCGGACGCACCCGTCGTGCCGACTTATCTCAGTGGGCCCCACCCATCATCCCATTTGATGACCTGACCTATTCAGTCGACTCAGGAGGTGGAGATGACCCCAGCCATGCTTTCCTTTTAGTCTCGTGCACGTGTACGCACGTGGATCGTTATAAAATGCAGAATGAACGATGAGTTGGTTTGATACAATGGACCACATCAAAACCCGATAAAAACCACTCCTTCCGACTGGTTTTTTGCCAGAAATCCAATTAACGGTGTAGATTCATTCGAAAACATCACTGTGAGGCCCACCGAACATGTTAGCAAGGCTGCGTATCGACTACGCACGTACTAAGAAAATCGGGTTTTCCAAGTGGTTGTGGCCCATCACCGGTGATCGGATGGCTGATTTGAACTGTCCATCATGTAGGCCATCTAAAAACGTCCCAAAGGACGTTTTTTCTTTGGAAAAGAAGAGAGGAAAGTGGGAAGTTTAATCTTGGCTGTGTAAATAGCGTTACACGAAAATCTTTTCTACTACGCAACCGACTCCACCACCACCTACTGCGTAAAGAGGCTCTCCACCGTCCTGTCTTAGCCTATAAAAGGGGAAGAGATAGAGAGAGAAGCATCTAGGGTTTGAGGAGTGGAGCAAAAAGCGTGGAGAAGCCATCGCCAAGAGTTTTTCTTCCTTTTCTTAGTTGTTTTATACTTTTCTTAAGAGATTTTAGTTCAATCATGTCTATGGTTGGCTAAACCTCTTAGCTAGGGCTAAGAAGTGAAGTTTGTATCACGATGAGATCTTTTTTTTTGCTTTGTTTTATGTTTATGTTGAACTTTCTTTGATTCTAGTTTGATTCTTAAGGAATACTTTCGGTTTTTAATGGTTTGTTATGACTAAAATTACAATAGATCTGCGATAACTTTGAGTATGTTCTTTTCATGTATTGAGATTGTGAAATTAGGCAATCCTCATTGTTCACCATCGTCTCATGGGTATGTTTAGGTGATGGAATCCTGCCTAATCTTCCCAATTCTCTCATGATTGGTTGTGGGATTGGTAAATCCTGTTGTGAGCCATTGTCTCCTGGGCATGCTTTTGTGATGGAATCACTTCCAGTTCTCATACCTCTCATCCATTGAGAATTAGGTTAATGGAAGTTCATATTTGGTTTTACTGAGATATCTTCCAATTGGATAAGATGGGACTCTGATTCCAGTTGTGTCCTTGAATCAAGCATAGATCTCCCTGATCTCTACAAGTGGATCCTTGGAAACCCTAGTTACCACCTTTGAATTTGTTAGTTTTAATCACTTTAATCACAATTACTCTCTCAATTAATTCAGATTTAGATTTACATCTTCTTCTAGTTCTAGTTCTAGTTACTTTCAGAAGACACACAAGTCAGTCCCTGTGGATTCGACCTCGGTCTCACCGAGATTATTACTACATCGCGACCCTACACTTGGGGTTGTGAACACTAGTGTACTTGGCCTAGTAGGACACACTAAGAACATGCTTAGTATAATGACATCGTGCCCAAACATATACCCATACGCATCATTTGTATGCATGTTGTGGGTGATGATGGATTATAGTATATGCCTTTGGGTTGAGATACTTAGGGGATCCACCATGATTGTCGGTGAACCCCACATGTTGCGCCTTTCTAGGCTATTATGAGCATGCTTGGGTTATAATTAGAGGCTATGACTGGCACCCATCTTAGACTCTTTATGTGCCCACATGGCTCACTATGAGTAGGCCTTTAGACTATAGGCCCACCTATGTAGGAGCATGCGGGGCCCATTAGGGGTAGATTTGAGTAGATCCCACCTAGTTATATCCATGTTAGATTTGTAAAGCCCATAGTGATTTTATTTGCAATCCAGCTTAATGGTGGATCCTCTTTAGTGAATATATGATGCCCACACCATGGTTGCCTTATTTTTCATGTTGTGGTTGCCATTAGGCTTACCTGTATTTATATGTAGTGGTCGTACCATGGCCCAACCTGTGGTTTATGTAGTGTTTTACCATTGAACTACTATTTATGTTCCACACATTGCATGTATTGAGCCCATCGTAGGCTTGTGTTTGGTCATTTGCAAGCTGCCCTCTTAGGCCTTGCTTAGGGATAGTTGTAGGGCCCACTTTGATGACCATTATGGGCCCACTATGATTTTGTGGATCCTACAATTTGTTATCTTGTTTGGATGCCGATAGTTGTATGTTTTGGCTACTTAGGTGCGGGCTTGCTAAGTAGGCCCATTAGCTTGGAGACCACTTAAGTATAGCCTTATGGGCCTTGATGAACATGGTTTCCAAGTAGGTTCTACCCATTATGAATGATGAATTTCATGTGGTGTGATATTTTACATGTGTGTTGGTACAATACTTCCTTAATAATTTATGTAGTATTACCTTAGTGATTTATGCGATGTTTATGCTCATGATTCCTATAACACTTCCTTTATGTTGACATAGTGCTTTCTTTATATTGATGCGACACTATTTTATGTTAGATGTAACATTGCTTTTACATTCGAGTTAACATTGCATTATATGATTTATCTTTACTTTATGCTTGATATGGTATTACACACCTCATGCATAGTGGTTATGATCGTATGTTATCATATCTCATTTGTATCATGTGTACAAGAATTGGATGATGGCTAATTCATGATTTTTGGCTTGCCTATGCGTGGCAAGGCCGCATTGACGACTTTACAAGCTTTGGACACTTTCAGGAAACCCATAAGAGATGGGGCCATCCTGCATGTTTGTATGGCTTGCATGACAAGGTTGTTGATGGACTCATGCATTCATGCATTGAATGATGTATTTACATTACACCCCAGCGACATCAGGGTTGTGGCCTCCACAGGAATATCGTGGATGGTCGGATTGGACATCAGAAATATTTGTTATAGCATTAGGGGCTCTAAGGATATGCTTGGGTGAAAGTCCCTAAACCCTGTGGGCCAATAGGATGCTTCAACGTCGAAACCGAGTGGATAACATGAGCGCTCGAGTGCCAAATACCAGTAGGCTGCGTCTCCCACTGTGTCATGGTCAGTTGGAAAGGGGTGTGACCTTATCCACCTGAGGGTAGGGGGCTATAAGCTAAATTGAGTTTGACCAGCTCGTAAATGGGTCTGCTATAGACGATCCGGGTGGGCATTGGCATACCACCGGTAAGGCAGATAATGAGGTCTCTTCCACTCACCTGAGCATACGCACGATGATGCGGCAGCCAGTGTGGAGTGTACTAGATTCCGGTGATAATTCTAGTGATGATAATTGTACTGAAATATGGACTTACTGAGTAGGAGTTACATGTTCAACATTTGACTCATTTATTCATTTATTCACTATCCACTCAGGTGGGTAGTATGCAACTAAATCATTATGTGCACCTTCCAATGACCATGATTTTGGTTAGGTACGTGACTAACTAAGATCAGGAGTTTACCATATTGAGTCTAGTATTCAAATCAAGTATGAAACTGGTTTAGATAGAACTCCCTTGTGATGAACCTCACAGCTTGCGATACCACGACTATCATCCCGATTACACACACACCAGCTTTGTCATTCCCTTTGCATCACATAACCTGGACATGGCTGATGGTATTTATGGACTTATCAGGATTTGCATATTGCATTGCATCATCAGCATATGACATTTGGCTTATTATGTCTTTGCATTGCATAGCCTGGATAAGGTTGATGGTATTTATGGACTTGTTAGGATTTGCATATTGCATTACATCTTCAGCATATGACATTGGCTTACTATGTCTTTGTATCGCATAACTTGGATAGGGTTGATGGTATTTATGGACTTGCCAGTTTGACCTCCATCTTTCCTCTTACTCTAATATTTGTATGCTTCGCACATGCATTGCGCACATATGCACGCACTCTCTAAGCTTCGTAGTAAGCTTATGCACTTCGTTACGTGCAGGTTATGCTAGACCATAGCAGCATTGAGGTAGGAGCATGTGTCTAATCTTTTGGAGTTTTGTTATATCATGTGTTTTTCTTTCAACATTGTACTCAAATATTATATTAGTGGATATGTAGTGATGATGTTTTGTGACTTGGGTACACTTTTGATTATGCTCCTTTACAAATAAAAATAAAAAATTTACCCTAAAAATCCTCCTTATAGGATCCTAGGATCGGAACCTGACGCGTGGGAGCTGAGAGCCGAGAATGGGATACTACGGAGGCTGTCGGCACCAAATTCGGCGTTCGAAAATTTTGTGAGCTCGATTCCCAAGTTTGGAGTGTGACATCAAATCTACGAGGAAAAGAAGGAAAATAGAAAATAATTTCTTGAAAATTCGAAATAATTTTATTGATGATGAAAACCGAAATTATAACTCTTTAAATAAGGCTACAAACCCTAGGGAGAAGTTTCAAAATTAAACTACAACTAAAACTCCTAGAAATCGTGACTTACTATAAATAGTAAACTTACTATTTATAAATGGTCGTGATTTCTACTAGTGCGCATGGTTTTTGGCCAAAAATGGTAAGGGTTCTATTTGGCCAATCCATGATGTTCCCCTAATTATTCTAAGCACTTTTCATGTTGGACGCAACTCTTAAAGCCCAATGGATGAAGAGTTATATT
The DNA here is from genome assembly GCA_021015155.1 of Magnolia officinalis. NCBI lineage: Eukaryota > Viridiplantae > Streptophyta > Magnoliopsida > Magnoliales > Magnoliaceae > Magnolia > Magnolia officinalis. The sequence goes on from JAJHSJ010000012.1 coordinate 57,124,246, forward strand.
TAAATTAAAACTTACTATAAATAGTAAAAATGAAATTAAAACAAGAAATCAACAGTCGATCTGATGGGATTTCGCAAATTTGGTGTGCACAATCCAACATAGGGGTTGGGTGGCTAAAGTTGCTAGTCCTACCCCAAAATCATATATGCTGCATCCAATAGCTTATTCCGGTGTGCAAGATACGTCAGTTTTAAGTTCTGACGGTCCGGATCATCTCCGTCTCCAATCAGCCTTTTTCAGTCAATCTTGACCATGAAATTATCAGCCACCCGCTCTACATCACTCTTGTAAAAGAGTTTTGTATGGTACTTGTTGGCATACATAATATATGGGTATACCACATCTCGTGGGTCTCATCTTATGCCCACATGGATAATGCCATGCGTGGTTTTTGTCTTGTCTAAACGATCCGAACCATTCATTCTATTGCCCACATGGATAATGCCATGCGTGGCTTATTATTCTTACAAAATAATAAAAAATAATGTCAATCCAATATGTGATTTTGTATCAGTTGGTAAGATTCTAGTCATCTTACTCTTTCAAACAATAGACTCTTCAACAATTTTTCTTTTTCTTTTTTTCTCATGCTAGTGTCCCCATAATGAATTAAAAAAGAGTGTTTTTATTCGAATTGCCTTATGATCTTCTACTAATTACATGATTCAGTATAATTACCTATATAATAAGCGTTATAACTTTCCATTATTCGTCAACTTGATTGGACCAAGCCTCTGCCATTTCAAGATCTCCCTATCAAATGGTATATTCTCCACTCACCGAATATGGGACTGCTTGCAACCCTATGGCTAAGTGGTAGACTCACAAGAGTTTCAAAATGAGGTCATGAGTTCAAGCACCCATTATGGTGTAAGTGCGCTGGCATATGTGAGGTGTGTGAAGGTTATGGCTAAGCCAAAATGCTCCATTACACCAAAAAATTCGACTCAAGTAGGTGTTCATGTGTTGTTTTTTTTTTTTTTTTTTTTTTTTTTTTTTTTTGGTCTATGAGCCAATAAAAAACTTCACAAATGTTAGGGCAACAACTAAACGGATGCTTTTACCTCTTCCCTAGTGACTATACTATTAACAGGTGGGAGGCTAGGATCGATATTTTGGTGACTTTTAGTTCCTTGATTATTTTGTTTTCCAAAAGAAAGTTTGGATAAGACAATACCTCAATTAATGGCAACAGTTTTAAAAGACAGGGACAAAATATTGGTTGGCTCCATCATAAGTTATGATGTGGACAGTTTTCCCACCAATCTGTCATGGAATTCAGGATGATCCACACATAGAGCAAGGCAAACCATCAATATCAGTAGACAACACATCATCTGGCTTTAATGTTGTTTGGATGTGGGCATTTGATGCTCAGGAATTGAAATACCCCATGCTGGATGCAGACTGCATCTGGTAGGGCGCTAGACATGTAGGTCAATGAAAAAGTGTCATATGTTTATAGGCGAATAATGCCCCTGTACATAGCGCACATGGCATAAGGGTCCACAGAAACAGTGGTGATTTAATGCCTACCTTTAAAAACTTCCTAGGGCCCGCCTTTATGTTTATTTGCCATCCAACCTGTTGATAAGGTCACAAATATCAACTTAATCTATAACTTTTACGGCCCTCTACAAATTTTTAATGGTCAATTACTACTTTCCTGTGATTTGGTTCATCCTAAGATTTAGATTTACTTAATTTTTGGGATCATGCCCCAAAATAAGCTGGCAAAATGGGTTGGCAGTCTAGATATACAATAGAAACATCAAGGCGAGCCTCACGGTCAAAGCTGCGCTGTGTTGGGTGAGGCCGGGCCACACCTAATCCACTCCCCTTAGAAACTATACACTGTCACACATTATTCAATTTCACCCCAATTAAATTGCGGAGCCACCATCTTAAAGTCGTAGTAAAAAAATACTAACCTTATATTCTAATATACTTGTTTGTTGAAATAGGATCAATGAATATTTCTCAATTTTAATCATCCAATAAATGGCCACAAATCTAATAATCAGATAAACGATAATAAGCATAAATTTTGAGTTGTGATAGATCTAAATCAGGACCCATAATTTGCAGAGTTTAATTCAGACTAATTGTATTCCACGCGATAATATGCAGTCCACTAGATGAAGTGTAGGCCAATATACATGTGTGCTCCACCTGATTATAACCTTTGTACTTGAACATCACCCGTGTGGAAATTTTCCACATGTGGCTACATCAATTATATCACACAATCTTCAATATGAATTTAGCTTTTGTGGCTGATCATGTTAAAAGGTGGGCCACAGTTATTCTTTTAATTTAAAATCTTGTTTAAAAAATAATTAAAAAATAACAAAACAACACGTGATTTCCACCTTCTACAAGCCAATTAAGCGCACGCATTATAATTCCTTGGAATCACAGTGCCTTCTGCAGGACGATATCCAAATAGAGAAATTATAATTACCAACAAATTGTAATACCTGATAATTTAAATATCTAAGTAATTTATAAGGGGCTGTTTGGATATTAATTATAAGATTTTCTTTCTTTCTTTCTTTCTTCTAAAAAAAAGAAAAAAAAAAAAAAAAAAACTGTGGTTAAGAAAAAACCAAAAGTAAAAATAATAGTTCAGTGTTGGATAAATTTTTAACCAGGTTAGTAAATACATATATATGTTGATATACAAAAATAATGTGTTATTTTGAAATTGAAATTAAATATATGAAGTAACGACCACCAAGCATCCACTACTCTAACAACTAAGTTTTATTTGGCTATTTAAGCTGGTTTATGATCCATCTAAACGGGTCCACTATTTAGACCCTTTAACATATTTCTTATTTGTTTGGTTTATAATCCATTTAAGTTGAGGTCCACTATTTGGACTGTTTAATTTTGAGTTACATATTTTTTATGAGGGGTCGGGTGGCCCAATGAGCCCAACTCAGTTTTGGACTAGGCTTGGATTTAGTAACTTGGCTCGTATTCTAGGCTTGGGCCTGACATGCATAGCTCAATCAATTTTTCAAGCCTAGCTTAGCTCAGGTCACTTTAGCCGGACTTCACTCAAACCAGCCCAGCCTAACCCGGCCTAACACAATTTCATATGTATGTCTTGCATTATATAGATGCTATTCTAATACATGGTTAGGTAACCCATTCAACGTATGTTGAGTGTAGACCATTAATTTTATTCATATTTTGTGTAAGAACAAACCACGTGATCAGTGGATAGATTAGGAACATTTAGGTAGGAAATGAGGATTTTATCCATTTTCGGGCTAGCTTGGTTGGGCCTTGGTCCAAATTAAAAAATCTTAGACTTGAGCTTGGGCTTGCAATATTAGGCCCATGGCAAGCATGTGCAGAGTTTAGGCGTATGGCATTCAGCATTGAATCAAGCTGAGTCAGCCCAAACGTGACCCATTGTTACTTGTGAATCTAAGGGAGAGGGAAAGAGGAATGTAAAAGTGGTTAAAAAGAAAAACCAAGCCCAAACCCAACCCATTGCTACCCTACTTGTCTATTTTGTACAGAGGTAAAGAGGGATGTAAAAGTGGTAATAAAGACAAACCACTTTTAGGGAATTTAAAAATACACAATTGTTTTTAGACCTCTTTGGTTATTAAATAATAATAATAATAATAATAATAAAGCTTAATCAGTTAATGGTATATCCAAAGCTCCTTACTGTAGGGTTGTGGCACACATAATGAGTGGATGGGCTTGCTTTCCTTTCATATGACTAGTACGATGTGACTCACCGTTTGTAGGAAAGGATATTCCCACTAGTATGTCTACTCTTCCTGCCGAGAAATTAATGGTCAGATGCAGGCATGTCAATGGGCTGGTCTAGCCCGTCCGGCTATCACTTGGCAGGATTTTTAGGCCTGCTGGCTCAAAATATAGATAAGCCATGGTCTAGGCTTGAATTCAATGGACTTTGATATTCAAGAAGTCTCCTAAGCTTGAATATAGACTCATTTATTTGCCATGTGATGTGCTTGGGCCTAACTTTTGGGCCCAGTAGCCAAGGTCAGGCCTAACTTTCTAGCCTTGAATTTAAATGGGTTGGGCTCATACTGACCTCACCATTGGCCCACTTAATGATTTTCCATACTTTATTTTTGAGTTATCCGGCCCATGATCATGGTGGAACTCAGTTGATTCGTAGGTTGGATGGCATAAAAACAACACACTGTGATGCAGGGATGAACGTGATGAGGTCAATCACCGTCTCCTCAAGGATAACTACTTCCAATCCACGAAGCTTCTCTGGACTCCTCACATAGACTTCTCGAATCCATGAGAAAAATAGAAGAAAATAGAAATAATATTCATGAAAATTCGTAAATTGATTGATGATTGTTTGATATCCATGTACCTTACACCATTAATATAGAAAAAAAAAAAAAAAAAAAAAAAAAAAAAAAAAAAAAACTCAAAATTCATAATTACCAAAAATAGCAAATTTCTAACTCTAATAAAAATTCTAATTCTACTAAAACTCTTTTAAAGCCTAATTTCTAAAAATAAAATTTTGCTAGAAGATTTCTAGCATAATTACAAGTTATTTCTAAAAAGAAAGAAAAATCTAAAACTCTAAAAATAGAAAAATATTAAACAATTCAAAATTACTAAAAATAGTAATTTTTTCCTAAAAATTCGTTTTCGAGCTGAAAGCGCACATTTTTTGATGAAACAGACAGATGCAACCCATTGTGTGGGTCAGTTCAACTCGGATGGCCCATTTAAGTAAAGATTGATAGGTTGTGCACCCCGTAACAATACCCGGATCAAAAGTTACGGTCAATTTACGGTTTACCTTCTTTTGACCCAACCATGCTAGGAACATACATGTGACACGTTTTACATTAGACCCCTCTATTTGAAAAAAAATCTCGTCATTAAGTTGCTCAAGGGACTTGGCTCATGATTCTGAGATAATTTCTGATGCTGATGTTTATTAGCCCATTTCTTGTACTTAACATTAGGCTCTTAAGCTGACTCAATACATGTATTCATGCTTTTCTTGACTTAACTAGTATTTATCAGTTCCTTCACTTCTACCTTGAAGATCTCACATTCTTTGTGATAATGTGGGCAATCGGGCAGACTTATATCCCTGTGATAGGATTAAAGTAGTTTTATATATCTTGTATGTGAGCCAATTTATTAAGGAGTTCAGGCAATTCATCGAGCATAATTGTCTTGAAATCTTGCAACACTAGTTTCAAATTCCTTGGGATGTTTATAGGCTCCATATAATCTTTCTTTTCAACTAATGCATATATATCTTGTAAATGCTATTCTATCTAGCTCCCATGATTGTTAAATTTTGTAGTATCAAAACCTTTTAGAATCTGTATCTTGTGTAGCTCATCTTCATATTCAAAATCAAGCAATTCAAGTACAAGTTCAAGATGTTCCAATTCAAGTTTCAAGTAGCATAAGTATAAGAACACGAGATTTTTATACAAGTTCAAGTACTATATCAAGTTTTCAAGCTTCAACTATATTAAGAAAGTGTGCATTACTTTAAGAATTCAAGCTCAAGTAATCTTCTCAAGCTTAAAGCTCATATACTCAAGTTGAAACACAAGTCACAAGTACTTCAAGTTCAAGCTTAAAGTACTTCAAGATGTTAGGCTTCATGTACTTCAAGATCAACTATCAACCAAAGCGAGTGATGTTTCAATGTTCAAATATCACATATAAGGTATGAATGACCCTAGATTGACCATAGGCTAGGTCATATGGATTGCATACTTAATTTGGGTCATTTTATAATTTTATAGGCTTTTTCTCGACTAGTTGAAGTCTTAGCCTATGTTCGACTAGTCCTAGTACTGGCTCGACCAATCCAAGAATTTTCTCGATCAGTCCAAGGTTTGTTACTAATTTTTGAAATTTTTTGTTGGACCCTTGACCAGTCCTTGAGACTGCTTGACCAGTCGAGCAGGTTCGACTCAAAGTCCAGCAACCATTTTTTGTCTCACTCGACTAGTCGCGCAAGCCATTCAACCAGTCGTGGGACGGTCTTATCTTATCGCAACTGAAAATTTGAATTCTTGTTGGTCCTTCGAACAGTCGAACTGACCACTGGCCGGCTAGTTGAGTGAATAGTAATTTTGCCTGTAAATTGAGGACGATTTTAAGAGTTTTTCATTCAATTCTAAGATAATCAAGACACCACTCTGAGAGATAAGTTTGTGATATTCTTAAGTTATATTGTGTTCATTTAATATTCTCTTTAATTATCTTTTTGCATTTGATTTTGAATTCTCTATTCCAATCTTAATTGAAAAAGGGATTTATGTTGTCCCCTTTCTTGAGATCAAAATCAAATCAAGCTATCCCAATGTGATTTAATCTAAAAATCATTTAGAACTTAGAACCCTTTCATAAGTGAGTGTAGACATTGAACATATACGTTGAACATCTATACCGAATTAGTTCTACCGGGCTTCATCAAAGGAGAATATCCAGATAAGTATATGTACATTTTTGTAAATCTCTTTTTATTTTTATTTTTAGATTGTGTCATAAAAATCTCTCTTTCTTTTTTGGTTTGTCTGAGGTGATCTAGAAATTCTCAGAGTGTGTGGTTTTGAAATTGTGTAAGCCCACTTGAAAGACACAATTGTGAAGGTTTTAGGTGAACCTTGAAAAACCCTTTTCATAGTGAAAACCGATATCCATTGTGTGAGGATATTGGGAGTGGAGTAGTTGTGTGGCTATTTTTTTAACAGTTGGTGTATACATAAGCAAACCACTATAATTGCTAGAGTTGTGAATGGTTGAATGTGGTTAAGCATATGAATGTTGTAATTTATTTTTCCAGCATTTGTGGTGAATGATTGTAATTTACTTTCAGTCCATGTGGTGAATGTTGTAATAGCAGTAGAATTTTATTTCTGTTTTATTCTTTATTTCTCTGTTTCGGTTTGAGATTTTGATAGACAGACCATTTCAGGATTCAGGTTATCCTACCATAAGCCATTGGTTTTTGGTGTAAGGTTGTCCTTAGAACAACATTTGTATCAACCTCTCAATACTTATGCATTTGAGGTTGCTATTCATTTTTGGCATTTGAATTGTTAAGTGCAATCATTGTTAATTTCTTTCTTATTCCGCATTTAATTTTTTTAATTTGGCATAGTCCTATTCCACCCCCCCCCCCTCCCTTTAGGACTCTTTGCTCGACCTTTTCATATCTTATGTTTCCTTATATTGTTTAACAAAAGCATGTTCAGTTGTTAGAGACTGTTCATCCACTTTAGAAGTCTTGGGTTGGTTCTCCCTTCTCATAGGTGCAAGGATAATCTTTTTACCATCTTTAATACATATAAATGCATTATCCCGATCTCTATGTGTAGCATTAATATTATTTTGTCAGGTCGACCAAGTAACATGTGACAAGCTTCCGTGTCGACCACGTCACACATTACTTCATCCTTATAATATTTACCAATGGAAAATGATATATGATATCATTCAGTTACCTCTATTTTGTTGACATCATTGATTCATCCAATTGTGTACGGAGATGAGTGCATTTTTGTTTTCAGTTGTAGCTTTTCCACCATTGTTTTCGACACGAGATTATCATTGCTCCTGACATTAATGATCACATTACAAACTTTCTAGTTTAGAGTGCACCTTGTTCGAAATATGTTGTGTCATTGTAAATTTATCTCTACCTTTGACATGTATAATGACTTTCTCATGATCAAAGTGGTGGTGTGCGATTCAGTTTCTGACAAGTCATTCTGTGTTACCAACCGCTGGAATTCTTTAGTGTAATCTGTGACAGTTCCATTCCCCTATTGATAATTTTGGTATTGTTGGAACAATACTTGCTCATAATCACTATGGACGAACTGTGATTGAAGAAGGCATTTTATTTGGCGCCTTGTTCTGTCGGGCGCATGAGAATTCTAATTGCTCCCACCATGTAGAAGCACTAGATTTTAATTTGAAGGCTACTAACTTTACCTTTTTATGTTCTGGCACATCCATGTAATCGAAATATCGTTTTACTTCGGCAAGTCAGTCGAGGAAATCTTATATACGTAATAATTTGTTAAAACTAGGAAGTTCGGCATTACCTCGATAGTCTCTTTTAACATAATTTAGACCATCGCCTCCATGGACTGGTTGTCGGGCAAAGTCATTATCGAGGTCCTCGTTGCTAAAACTCGTATCATCTAGTGTAGCCCTATGATTCACCACTGGTAGTGTTCTACAGAAATCGGGGTTGTGTCATACAACAACCACGACCGGTTGAGCATCACCTAGGGCTTGGGGCAGAAGTAACGCATCTGTAAGACAGTCGAGGGTTGTCTGCAGCCCTTTTATGGTCAACTAACTCTCTCGATGGAAAGCTTATATTCTTTCCAAAAGATAACGCACTACGTGAAAAATGAAAAAAAAAATGATGAATTTAGAGACGGTTCTGGACCGTCTCTAAAATTGCTTGGTTTAAAGATGCTTTAGAGACGGCCGTAAACTGTCTCTAAAATTTTAGACGGCCCTTGACCGTCCTTAATATTGTCTTAAAAATTTGAACGTCCACAAATCATTTAAGACGGTCGTTGACCGTCTTATATGGGTCATCTGAGACGGTCATTGGTCGTCCGCATTAGAGACGGTCCTTAACCGTCTTATATGCCATCATCTGAGACGGTCATTGGCCGTCTGCATTAGAGACGGTTATTAGCCATCTTTTACTTGCAATCTGAGATTGTCAAAGGCCGTCTCTATTAGAGATGGTCCTTAGCCGTCTTACAGCCCTGTCAAAGACTGTTTCTATTAGAGATGATCGTTGACCGTCTCTATTAGAGACATCCCTAGACGTCTTTATTAGAAACTGTCAAGGACCGTCTCTATTAGAGACAGTCATAAACCGTCTTATAGCCCTGTCAAAGACCGTCTCTATTAGAGACTATCAAAGACCATCTCTAATGCTCAGGTCAAAAATGAAAAAGCTCAAAAAAATTATAAATTTTGAAAAAAAAAATAGTTGAGAAGCTTAGAAAAATAATTAACAATGTTTAAGAAAATTTTAAATTTTGAAAAAAAAAATTGTAAATTTATAAAAATCTAGATTTTGAAAAAAAAAATTTAAGAACTTTGTGTAGATTTTAATAGAGTGAATGAAAAATTCAAGAAGTATTCATTAACCTTATGTATTGGGGGCTAAGATGGTCTGAACCCACTAAATGTTTTGAAAGTCATGGATAGGAAATTTATAATTGCCTAACAAAAAGAATTCTTTGTTATCACAAGCAATCTATGATAGGCCATATCAAATAACAAATAGGTGTATTAAAATATCGATTGGACCTATATTTGGATAATTTGTCTTTAACGATGACGCAGGGATGAACGTGATGAGGATAAATACTCTGAATCCACGGAGCTTCTCTGGACTCCTGACAGAGACTTCTCGAATCCACGAGGAAAGAAAGCAGAAAATAGAAATAAATTCTAAGAAATTCGAAATTGATTAATTGATGAATAAAAACGAGTTCACAACCCTTTAAATAGGGGTACCAAGCAATGGGAAAGAAATCAGAATCAAACTACAACTAAAACTTCTAGAATTCGTGACTTACTATAAATAGTAAACTTACTATTTATAGACGGTCATGTCTACTAGTGTGCAAGGTTTTCGGCCAAAAATAATAAGTGTCCTATTTGGCTTCACCGAACCATTCCCCTAATTATTCTAAGCTCTTTTCACGTTGGACGCAACTCCTAAAGCCCGACTGATGAAGAGTTCTAATCAAACTAAAACTTACTATTTATAGTAAAAATGAAATTAAAACAGGGAAACGACTTCACAATTCCGAGTGTCGCAACCCGGCATAGTGGGGTTGGCGTAGCGGGGTTGGTTGGCTAAAGTAGCTTGTTCTACCCCAAAATCATATATTTTACGTCAGCTAACTCATTCCGGATTGCGAGATACGTCCGATCTAAGGTCCGACGGTCCGGATCACTTCTGTCTCCGACCGGGCCTTCTTTGATCCGTCTTGGCCATGAAACTGTCCGCAACCCGCTCTACATCAGTCCTCTCCACTTCAAAAGAACTCGTCCTCTAGTTCTCATCCTGCGCTGGTTCATGATACTCGGTCAGGTCCGCGACCTTGAAAGTCCGTGAGATCGCCATGTCATCTGGAAGATCAACAACATAAGCGTTGTCATTGATCTTTCGAATGATTGGGACGGGTCCATTCTTCTTATTTTTCAACTTGTTGTATGTCCCGGTCAGAAATCTCTCTTTGCGCAGATGGACTATAACGCGTTCGCCCACCTCGAACACTTTTTGTCGCCGGTGCTTGTCTGCTTATTCCTTGTACTTCTCATTCGAGGCATTTAGCTTAGTCTGCACTTCCGTATGGATGCCCATGATCTTGTCTGCAATATGTTCTGTTGTAATGCTCATGCCTGGGTGCTTGGGCAGAGGGACCAGGTCAAGCGTGTGGCGAGGCACTCATCCATAGCTAATCTGGAACAGAGATTTCCCTGTCGAGCGATTCACCATATTGTTGAATGCGAACTCTGCTTGAGACAATGCCAAATCCCACTCCTTCGGTTTTTCTCTTGAAATACAGCGAAGGAGGTTTCCCAACGTGCGATTCACAACTTCGGTCTGCCTATCAGTCTGTGGGTGGTAAGCACTGCTGAATGGAAGTCGTGTATTGAATCGAGCCCACAAAGTCCACTAAAAGTGGCTAATGAACTTCGTGTCACAATCAGAAGTAATGGTCTTGGGGACCCCTGTAGCCGTACGACCTCCCTGAAGGATAGATTCGCCACATGTGTTGCATCGAGGGTCTTCTTACATAGGATAAAGTGCGTTATCTTGGAGAAACGATTTACCAGCATGAACACCGAATTCATGCGCGTTGTGTTCGTGGGAGACCAAGCACAAAGTCCATTGATAAATCCTCGAAAGGATCGTAAGGCACAGGTAATGGGGTGTAGAGGCCCGTATTCTGAGATTGCCCCTTGGAGGTCTGACAAACATGACAACGTTGTACGACTTTTTCCACATCACGTACTAATTGTGGCCAGTAATACCATTCTTCTGTAAGAGCTCGCGTCTTGTCTCGCCCAAAGTGTCCACCGAGGCCACCTCCATGTAGCTCCTGAATAATCTGCTCCCTTAGAGAACTTTGAGGGATGCATAATCGATTTCCTTTGAAGAGAAAATCGTCTTATATATGAAGGTCACTGGGGTGACCTTCTTGGAACTTCACCCAAGAATCTTTGAAGTCCTCATCCTCGGCATACAGCTGCTTGAGACAGTCGAAGCCGACCACCTTGTTACTCATCGTAACGAGTAGTGATGCACGGCGGATAAGTGCATCAGCCACCTTGTTCCGCTACCCTGACTTGTGCTTCAGAACGAACGTAAATTTCTGTAAAAACGCAACACATCTATCATGCACACGATTCACGTTAGTCTAACTATTAATAAACTTTAATGCTTGATGGTTAGTGTACAGAACAAACTCTCTTTAAATTAGATAATGTCGCCAATGTAGCAACGCTTGAACAACTGCGTACAACTCAAGCTCATAAGTCGACCACTTCTTTCGGGCTTCGCTGAGCTTCTCGCTTTAGAAGGCTACCGGCCTGCCTTCCTGTTATAACACTCCTCCAATTTCGACGTATGAAGCGTCGCACTCAACCTTAAACAATTTGTCAAAATTAGGAAGCACCAAGACCAGTGTTGTAGATAAACGATGCTTGATCTCATGAAAGCTCTTGTCAGCTTTATCGGTCCACTGGAACGGTCCTTTTTTCATGCAATCTGTTATAGGCGCGACTATGGTGCTAAAATCTCACACAAATCGACGATAGAAAGTCGTCAACACGTGAAAACTTCTCACCTCATGAATGTTTGTTGGGATCGGCCATTCCCTAATAGCTCTCACCTTTTCATCGTCCACACGAATGCCTGTGGACGTTATAACAAATTCTAGAAACAACAGACTGTCAGTTAAAAAACTACACTTCTTTAAGTTGAGGTACAACTTGTTAGTTTGCAAGACCTGCAACACCTGCCTGAGATATTTCCTATGCTACGCCTCATCCTGTCTATATATCAATATATCATCAAAATATACTACCACAAATCGGCTAGTGAACGGTTTTAAAACTTGATTCATTAAACGCATAAAAGTACTTGGTGCGTTCGATAAGCCAAAGGGCATGACCAGCCACTCATACAACCTTCCTTGGTCTTGAATGTCATTTTCCACTCATCACCAGGTCGGATACGAATCTGATGGTACCCACTCCTTAGATTTAGTTTTAAGAACACCTTGGCCCCTTCTAGCATATAGAGCATGTCGTCAACCGTGGTATTGAGAACCGATACTTGATGGTAATTTTGTTAATTGCCCGGCTGTCAACACACATGCGCCAGCTTCCATCTTTTTTTGGCGTTAATAATGTTGGTGTGGCACATGGGCTCATGCTCTCTCTCAAGAGACCCTTACGGATCAATTCCTCCACTTGCCCCTGAAGTATCTCGCACTCCTTCGGACTCATCCGATAATGAGGGCGGTTGGGCAGGCTAGCCTCAGGGACAAGGTCTATGTGATGTTCGATGTCCCTCATGGGGGGCAATCCATCAGGTAAATCCTGAGGCCAGACTTCTTTGAATTCGTTTAGCAACAGTTTTAAACTTGGAGGGATGTTTGAGGGTTCCTCTTACTCACCCTTCACTACTACTGCGTATACCTCGCCAGTTTCCTTGGATTCCTCCATGAAATCCTGAATGATCAAGAGGGAACTCCTCTCCACTTTAGAGGCTTCAGGGTGATTCTCTGGTGCCATAGGGGCAAGGATTATTTTTCGGCTATCCTTGACAAATACGTAGACATTGTCCCGTCCCCGATGAGTCGCATCACGATCCGACTGTCAGGGTCGACCGAGTAGGATGTGGCAAGCTTCCATGTCAACCACGTTACAAAGTATCTGATCCTTATAATTTTTACCAATTGAAAACAAGATAGTGCATTGTTCAGTTACCTTTGTTTCATTCACCTTTTTTATCCAGGTGATTGAGTATGGGGAAGGATGTTTCATCGTTGGTAGCCATAATTTGTCCATCATCACTCTTGAGATGATGTTCTCGCTACTACCACTGTCTATGATCACATCACAGACCTTTCTGTTGACAGTGCACCGAGTACGAAATATATTGTGTCGCTGTGGATGTAATTCCTTTCGTGAGGTATACAGTAATCGCCTCACAACTAGAAATTCACCACGATCCTTGCTTGTCATTTCATCGCCACCTGTTATTTCTTCAGTGGTTTGTTCATATTCATCATAGCCATGGTCTTCTTTTGCGGCTTCATCTTCAGTGCCCCCTTCGTTTATAGTCAAGTGTGCTACGGGACGTTGAGGACAGGTATTTGATAAGTGGCCTGGTTGGCACAACGGTAACAATTATTCGACCTTAGTCGAGCATGCAGATTTGGAATCCTACTCGGGCCCGCTGTTGTAGGTGTTGTACGTTGAGGTCTGGATGAGCCACTCCCCGTATCACGGTTAGCGGTTGTAGGATGTTGAAGATGTTCTCCTACTAGATTTTTTTTCGTGCCAACACTGGATCCTGCGTGGGACCTGTCATGGGGGGTCGAGTTGAAGGATAGGGACGTGCAGGAACTCTTCCAAGTTGTGTTTCTGCCCTATCCGCCAATTGAACTGCTTTATCCACGGTCCCGACTAGGTACATCTGAACTCAGTCCTGAATTGTCGGTCGCAACCCACCTATAATCGTGCCACCTTCTGTGACTCAGATTCTGACATTTCATTTCGTGTAGCCAACCGCTGGAATTCTTCAGTGTAATCGGTGATGGTTGATTTCCTTATCAACAATTTTGGTATTGCTGGAATAATATCTACTCATAATCACTGGATGATAAATCGTGATCAAAGAAGGCGTCTCATCCGTGGCCATAATGAGATGGGTGCCTTGTTCTGGCGGGCTAGTGAGAGTTGTAATTGTTTCCACCATGCAAAAGCACCAGATTTTAACTTAAACGCTACCAATTTTACCCTTTTATGATCTGGCACGTCCATATAATCAAAATAACTCTCTACTTTGGCTAGCCAATCGAGAAAATCTTCTATACGTAATAAACCATTAAAACTAGAAAGTTCAGCCTTACCTCGATAATCTCTTTCAGCATGATCTAGATGATCGCCTCTATAGATTGATCGTCGGGCAAAACCCTTATTAAGGTCCTCGTCGCTAAAACTTGAATCATCTGGTGTAGCCCTACAGTTTTTCACTGGTAGTGCCCTACGAAAATCGGGGTTGTATCGTATAGCAACCATGGGTGGTGGAGCCACCATGGGTAGTGGAGTAACCATAAGTGGTGGAGCACCGCCTAGGGCTCGGGGCAGAAGTAGCGCATCCGCAAGACGTCGAGGGTTACCTGTAGCCCTTGCATGGTCAACTGACTCTCATGGTGGAAAGCTTCCATTCTTTCCGAAAGATAACGAATCCTTGGATCACCGTTCATGGGATTTTGATTCATACCTTCATTGTTTGCCAATGGCCTGAGGGGAATCCTCGCTCTGATACCAATTGACACAGGGATGAATGTGATGAGGATAAATACTCCGAATCCACGGAGCTTCTCTGGACTCCTCACAGAGACTTCTTGAATCCACGAGGAAAGAAAGCAGAAAATAGAAATAAATTCTAATAAATTCGAAATTGATTAATTGATGAATAAAAATGAGTTCACAACCTTTAAATAGGGGTACCAAGCAATGAGAAAGAAATCAGAATCAAACTACAACTAAAACTCCTAGAATTCGCGACTTACTATAAATAGTAAATTACTATTTATAGACGGTCGTCATGTCTACTGGTGCACAAGGTTTTCGGCCAAAAATAGTAAGTGTCCTATTTGGCTTCACCAAACCGTTCGCCTAATTATTCTAAGCTCTTTTCACGTTGGACGCAACTCCTAAAGCCCGACGGATGAAGAGTTATAATCAAACTAAAACTTACTATTTATAATAAAAATGAAATTAAAACAGGGAAACGACTGTCGATCCAGGGGTTTCTCGCAATTTCGAGTGTCGCAACCTGGCATAAAGGAGTTGGTTGGCTAAAGTAGCTCGTTCTACCCCAAAATCATATATTTTATGTCAGCTAACTCATTCCGGATTGCGAGATACGTCCGATCTAAGGTCCGACGGTCCGGATCATTTCGGTCGTCGACTGGGCCTTTTCTGAGCCATCTTGGCCATGAAACTGTCCGCGACCCACTCT
The DNA here is from genome assembly GCA_021015155.1 of Magnolia officinalis. Lineage (NCBI taxonomy): Eukaryota > Viridiplantae > Streptophyta > Magnoliopsida > Magnoliales > Magnoliaceae > Magnolia > Magnolia officinalis. Next base: position 57,139,562 of record JAJHSJ010000012.1, read on the forward strand.
ACATCAGCCATCCACAGTGGGGTCCATGATTTGAATGTTCTGGATTCTCAAGTACGTATGCGACATATACAAGGACATCTCAACACCATTAGAAGTGAAGGAATAGTGAGGGGAGATCCACTAGTTAATCTTATAGCCTAAATCATCAAGATAGTAGAGAAACATGAGTTTCAGCAATCATGTACAAACACAATTCTATGAAAGTAGGTGAAAAGAATAATTGCTTATAAATTGCATACCTCAGCGCATGCCAAAGATCTCTTCAGGAGGATTGTAAACATGTCGATATGGAAACATCTCCTCAAAATGTTGTTTGACTCTGTTTCTCAACAACAGATGTGGTAGGAGCCCCTTTAACAAGATCCTGAATGGCAGTTCCTCTGGCGGGTCTGGCGATTTCTTCATATCGTCATAAATATTCATGGCATCAGCAGGTGAGCCATATTTCAAGAATCCCCTGATTACTTCAACATATGTCTGAGAATGCCTATTTTCCATATGAATGTTCCTCATTTATTTGTTGATCAAATGGCCCACACATGGAAATAATTTACGCTTTCCTAATCATTCCCATGGAATCCGCCCTAAAATTCGAAAAACCCTAAATAAGCATTGAGATTGAGAGAGAGAGAGAGAGAGAGAGAGAGAGAGAGAGAGAGAGAGAGAGAGAAATACCTTAATGTTCCTGGAGATTTAAGCCTTCAACCACAGATTTGGAGAGAGCAAGAGGGCATGCGTAGGTTGGGCGGTTGGCAATAGGATCTTGGGTGGGGATAGATAGAGATACAGTAGGAAGAGGGATCGAGCAAGGAAGAGAGAAGAGGGAGAGAGATCAACAGTTTGAGAGAGAGGTAGGAGAGATCTATAGGAAGGGAGAGAGGAGAGAGAGTGTATGAGAGAAGGGTTGAAATAAAGCTGGTTAGGGCCGGCGCCCTAACCAGATATCGTGGATGGGAATGGGGGACGTGGATTAGATACTGACAGGTTGAGTAGCCAGACTCACTACTGCAGTGACGTCACCAAGTTCTGTGGACCCCATTATGATGTATGCGTTATATCTATAACATCCATCCATTTGTAGATATTATTTTAATACATGAGGCAAGGAATGAGACAGATCCAAAGCTTTAGTGGATGACACCACAAAAAACAACTGGAAAATTGATGCCCACCATTGAAACCTTTCTAAGGCCCACCATGATGTTTTTTTTTTTTGAAATCCAACCTGCTCAAAAGTTAAAAAATACATCAAAGATAGGAAAACACAAATATCAACCTGATAGAAAACTTTTGTGGCCTTTAGAAGTTTTTAACGGTGGCGTCACTCTCCCTAATATTTTCTGTGGCGGGGTCCACTTGAGATTTGGATGTGACTCATTCTTTAGATCTTACCTTAAAATAATCTCTCCAGATGGATGGGCGGTGTGGATATAAAAAATACAACATGGTGCGGCCCACAGAACTTGTGACGTCACTTTAGTAGCAGTCTTGCTACTGAACTGTCAGTAGCCAATCCGCATCCGGGAATGGGATGGGTGATGTCAGCAAGTTCTGTGGATCCCATCATGAGGTATGTGTTATATCCAAACCGTCCATCCATATAGCAAGCTCGTTGTAAGGCTTGAGACGAAAAATAACCTAAGGACAAAATATTGTCTGCTTTGCCCACAGGGCTCACGACTTTGTTCTCAGGGTTGCCCCCAAAACGCGTTGTATCCTTAAGGTGAGAACTCCACATATAGCCCATTTCTTAAGGCATTTCCTTTCCGATGTGGGACAGGCGCACTACCCCCGACCAACTGGAGCATTATTTTCGAAGCCCGACCAGTTTACTTTGGGACCCGGATGCAACCCACGCTGGGACCCAATCGGATTGCGTTCGGGTCCAAAAGTGGACTGGTTGGGCTTCGAAAATAGACTGCTAATTGGTTGGGGGTTGTGTGCATGTCCCACATCGGAAAGGGAATACCTTAAGATCTGGGCTATATGTGGAGTTCTCACCTTAAGGATACAACGCGTTTTGAGGGCAACCGCGAGAACAAAGCCGTGAGCCCCGTGGGCAAAGCGGACAATATTGTGCCCTTGGGTGGGGCGTTACAAATGGTATAAGACAGGGGCGCTCTGTCTCCCACGGGGGGGTGGGTGCCTGCCTAGTCGGGCTGCGGTCCCCAGTCGAGTTGCGTCCGGGTCCCAAACTGGACTGGTCGGGCTTTGAAAATAGACTGTCAGTTGGTCAGGGGTAGTGCGCCTGTCTCACATCGGAAAGGGAATGCCTTAAGATCTGGGCTATATGTGGAATTCTCACCATAAGGATACAATGCGTTTTGGGGGCAACCCCAAGAATAAAGTCGTGAGCCCCGTGGGCAAAGCGGACAATATTGTGCCCTTGAGTGAGCCGTGTTGAGGGTCAAATATTACATATCAGACCTCAACTATTGCCTGAATTTACGAACATGATACCATTTAATGTCCTATTTAAACGTGTTTGTGATGCAAGGTACATTTGCCAGCGTGAACTGAAAAAAGATGCTAAAAGCTGAGATTTAATGCTCAGATTTCACAAAACCAAGGGATGGACTCCAGGGGACCAAGATCGACGGATGTACACGCTAGAGATCTGAGAAAACCAAGAAACTGAAGTTCAAGTGGCCTGAAAGTCAGACAGAATATAAGATCACAAGGTTCTCACCATCCGTTTGGGTCGAAACTCCATACATGGCTTTAGGACCATAAAGTAACCGTACACGTCGAATTTTGGCCGTTGGATCCTTGTGAAAGCAGCCCAACGGACAGATCAGCCCACAAATCACTCATCTGGGGCCCGCCTGATATCCGGATATACTTCAATTTCGTTGTCAACACCTTAAATTGGATGGGGAAAAGGATGGACGGTACGGATTTCTCATGAACATCATCGTAGGATCTGCAAACGCGACGCATGTGCATGGTGCATACGTGCGTTGGACGGGCACAGGACCAGCTGGTCCGGTCAACCGCGGCTGACCCGCGTCATCTTCCACGAAAGCTCTCTGCGGACAGCGTTAACGCTGTCGCCGTCGATTCGGGATAGTGGGCCCCACGCATCATCTATTCAGACGATCTGAACCGTCCACTGCATCTCTAGGGGGTGTTACCCTCGCCTAGATGTCCGTTTGGTCCCATGCATGTGTACGGACGTTGATTGATGAAAATTGCAGGATGGACGGCGGAACGAAAGATCAAGTGGGCCGCATCTATTTCACTCCAGAATATACCACTCCCGGACGGTTTCTCGATGTGAATCTCATGAACGAGTGGAGTGGATTCTCCCTGAGATTGATCCTGGACCCACCGATTTTCCAAGTGACGACGCGGAAGCTCTGTTCTGCAACAGAGCCTACGGTCCATCCTTGTGGGCCACCATCACAACTCGAAGGTTCGATCCAGGCCGTCCATCAGAGTCTTACAAGACCTATTACCACTTCCTAGGTGGAAGTTTTCCAATTAACAGCGTAGATCGTGTTTTATTGTCTAAAGAGAAGATTGGCGGTGAACTGAACCAGCAAGTGGGCCCCATTCAAAGCAGAAGAAAAACAGTCATGTCCGACCGGTTTTTCGCGTTGATTTCAGTAAACGGGTTGGATTTCTCAAACAATCTCGATCAGGGGCCCCACCATCAGAACAGCGTAAGTTGCTTACGCGGTTGTGTTGCCTTATGCTGCGAAAGGTGTTGCAACACCTGCAGTGTAAAGAGAGTCGGATCTCCGACTCCAGCATGATCTCGAATTCCATCCACCTGACTCTTTGCTGCCTATAAAAGAAGAGGTGAGGAGAGAGAGAGGGGATCTACGGAGGAATTCCAAGGGGAGCTGCGGCTGGAATCTGTCAGAGAAAAGCGTATTTGTGTTAGTTTATTATTATTTTTATTTCTTTTCTGCTCTCTTTCTATGACTTACATGGAGATCAGTTCATCCATGTCAGGCTAAAACCCCTTAGCTAGGGCTAAGGGGTGAAGCTTGTAGCAGGATGGGAGATGTTCTTTTATGCCGTTAATCAAATTTTGATACATGAACTACTTTGATTATGGTTTGATTTATGGGAATATTTTTTAGTGGTTAATGGGCTGTTGTGACTAAAATTACAATAGGTCTGCGATGGCTTTGAATATTTCTGTTTCCTTTTATGGTTATGACGTCAGGAAGCCTGTTGTTCACCATCGTCTCCTGGGCATGGTTGGATGTCGGTACCCTTCCTAACTTTCATACATTGCTTGGTTGGTAATTAGTTTAATTCTGTTATTACTTTGTCTCCTGGGCATGGTTTGGTGATGGAATCCATTCTAATTCATATACCTTCATCTCTTGCAAACTATATTAAGGATAGTTCAGTTGAGTTTTTATGCTGGCATAAGATCTCCCTGATCTCTACAAGTGGATCCCCTGAATCCCTAGTTCCCTTCCTCTGAATTTTCTTAAGTTTTAGATTAAATATTCCACAATTATTTCTCGATTGTTATTTGATTTAAAATTCATCTTAGTCTAGTTCTAGTTCTAGTTAGTTTCAGACTACGTACAGGTTTCAGTCCCTGTGGATTCGACCTCGGTCTTACCGAGTTTATTACTACATCACAACCCTACACTTGGGAAGTGAACAAGTTTTTGGCGCCGTTGCCGGGGACTGACTGTTACGTAATTTGAAATTAATTAGTCTTAGAATTAAGGGTAAGATTAGGATTTTACTAACTTTCTATTTTTCTTAGGTTTTGTTCTCTTTTTAGAAACTAACCTAATTATCTTGTTTTGTAGGTTTTCTAACTCAGTAAGCTCTTTCTGACTTCTACTTTCTTTGTTTTCAAATCTCTTTCATTACTCACTTACTTTCTAGTTTAGAATTTTCCTAATTTGTTTAGAGGTTCCTACTTTCCTTTTTAGGATTTCTCTTTTCTAAATTTAGAACTTAGTTAATTGCTATTCTTCTTCTTAGGAATTTTCTACTCTTAGACCTATTATCTTTAGAAACTAACTTGTTTTGTTTTATTTTACAGGTTTTAACTTAGGGACTTCAATTTGGTAATCTCCTTCCAACTCTCTCTTTCTTTCTAAATTTTCATTTTCTTTCTTAGAATTAGGTTTAGAATTTGATTAAGGGCTGCGAGAGTTTCATGCCCAAGTGGGCCCGTGACGACACTCGACGTCTCTTGACTGAAGGAGGATTAGTTGAGGGGTTGACTGTCCATCGCAGGATTAGACACCGCTCGAATTCCCCTGAGTTAATTGAGGTTATGGCTGCAAATCAACCTCAAGCACTACCTCACCACAGGGATGAGGAAACACATGATGAGAATGAGGTGCATCAAGAACCCCGCCTCGTACTTTACGAGATTATTTACAACCGGCGGGGGTGAGTACGCCCTCATGTATGATTTTTCCTGAAAACACAGGACAGATGGACATCAAGCCAGGAGTTATCCAACTCCTTCCTAAATTCCATGGGCTTGAATCAGAAAGCCCATACTTACATTTGAAAGAGTTCGATGAGATTATAGCCACCTTATACTTTCCCAATGTATCCGAGGATACAATCAGGCTGAAACTCTTTCCTTTTTCCTTAAAAGAGAAGGCTAAGACGTGGCTACATTCACTGCGTCCTCGATCCATTAGTACATGGAATGATATGCAGAGGGAATTCATAAAGAAATTCTTCCCACATCATAAAACAATTACCCTCAGAAAAGCAATCATGAACTTTGCCCAAAAGGAAGATGAAACATTCTTCCAATGTTGGGAAAGGTTTAAGGATCTGGTCAGTTCATGCCCACAACACGGCTTTGAAACGTGGTGCATTATAAATTTTTTCTACGATGGACTGACCTCTTCCATGCGTCAAATGGTCGAGACAATGTGCAATGGAGAGTTCATTAACAAAGATGTCGACGAGGTATGGGACTACCTCGACAGTCTGGCTGAAAAAACACAATCTTGGGACTATTACCCAAAATCAAACACCACGTCTAGGCCAACTCAATCTAAGGAGAAAGGTGGATTGTATCTCCTGAAAGAAGAGGATGATCTCAATTATAAAGTGACTAATCTCATAAGAAAATTTGAGGCCATGGAAGGAAAGAAGGACAAGGTCAATGAAATTGTTTGCGGCATTTATGATTGCAACATTCACACAACTGAAAACTGTCCTACAATACCTGCCTTTCGAGGAGTGTTGAATGAACAAGCCAATGCAGTGAATAACTATCAAAGACCTTTTACTGGACCCAACTCCAATACATACAATCCTGGTTGGAAAAATCATCCAAACTTTAGTTAGAGAAATTGACAAACGGCTACCCCCCAAGGTTTTTTCCAAAATCCAAATCAGGGGAAACCTCAAGAAGAACCGGTTCAAAATTTCATACAAGAGCTGGCTCAGGCGATGCGAGGATTTACAGATTTTATGCAAAAGATAGATTCTCGTATGACGGTTATAGAAAAGGGGATGCTTCCTGCACAACCTCTCCCCAATCCTAAACCGCAGTACGAGATAAATGATCCCAGCTCCTCAAATCAAATGGGGCACGCTAAATCCATCACCACTCTTAGGAGTGGGAAGATCATTGATAAAACCCTTCCGGTTAGGCCCGAAAAGCCTCAAGAACCAGAAGAGGACAATAATGATGGATCTAGCGATACCCCACAAAAATTAGAACCGGAACTTCTAGAGAAGCCAGTTGCTCCGTTTCCCCAACGGTGGTTGCACCAAAACGTCTTTCTAACTCTTAGGATATCTGGAGGTGTTGAAACAAGTGAAAGTCAACATTCCTCTGCTTGATGTCGTAAAACAGATTCCTTCATATGCAAAATTTCTGAAAGACCTATGTACGACCAAAAGACGGCAGAGTATTCAAAAGAAGATTTTCTTAACTGAGAAAGTGAGCGCCATCCTGAAGCAAGACGTGCCGCAGAAATTCAAGGATCCCGGTAGCCCAACCATATCGTGTGTAATCGGGAACCATCGAATTGATCACGCACTTCTTGACTTAGGAGCGAGAGTCAATCTGATTCCCTACTCGGTATACAAACAGTTAGGTTTGGGTGAGTTAAAACCCACTCTAACCACACTACAACTTGCCGATCACTCTGTTCGTGTACCAAGAGGGATTATTGAGGATGTTTGATGTCCATCGAAGATGATTTTACTACCCTGTAGATTTTATCATCTTGGACACCGAACCCATCAATAACATAAGCACTCAGATTCCCGTCATTCTTGGTCGCCCATTCCTTGCTACGTCAAATGCAATTATCAATTGCAGGAATGGTGTCATGACTATGTCTTTCAGAAATTTAACATTGGAATCAAACATCTTTTTCAATCACGGCAACAACTCAGAGGATGATGACGATATCCACGACATTAACATGATTGACTCTTTAGTGGAAGATACGACACCCCTGACCTTATCCTCCGACCTTCTAGAGATGTGCCTGGCCCACTCCCATGAGTTTGATGATGATATGATTAGGGAGACGTGTGCCTTGCTGGATACCGCACCGATACTTGAAGTTAACCGGTGGAGGCCACAATTTGAAGAATTACCAAAAACTGATATAGTGCCTCTACCGTCTAACCTCAAGGCACCGAAGCTTGACCTAAAACCTTTACCCTCTGATTTGAAATATGCCTATTTAGGTCAAGATGGGACATACCCGGTGGTGATCTCTGCCCACCTGGAGAAAGAACAGGAGAGTATGCTCATAGCTACTCTCATTCAGCATAAGGGAGCCCTTGGATGGACGATCGCGGACCTTAAGGGAATCGACCCCTCGATTTGTACTCACCGTATATATCTTGAGGATAATGTGAAGACCGCTCGGCAACCACAGCGTAGACTAAATCCAAACATGAAGGAAGTGGTTAAAGCCGAGGTTCTCAAACTATTAGGTGTGGGTATTATATACCCTATATCTGATAGTCAATGGGTGAGTCCAACTCAGGTGGTTCCTAAGAAGTCCGGAATCACCATCATAGCCAATGCTAATAATGAACTCGTGCCGACTAGAGTCACTACTGGTTGGAGAATGTGCATTGACTACAGGAAATTAAATACCGTCACGAGGAAAGACCAATTTCCTTTACCATTCATTGATCAGATCCTGGAAAGGTTAGCCGGTCATTCTTATTACATTTTCCTTGACGGGTATTCGGGCTACAATCAGATTGAAATCGCCCCTGAGGACCAGGAAAAGACCACATTTAACTGCCCTTATAGCACCTTTGCTTACAGAAGGATGCCATTCGGGTTATGTAATGCCCCTGCCACCTTTCAGCGATGTATGCTGAGTATCTTTTCTGACATGGTGGGGAAATATCTAGAGGTCTTTATGGACGATTTCTCTGTTTTCGGTTCATCTTTCAGCGAATACTTAGAGAATCTCAAATGTGTGCTGAAAAGATGTGAAGAAAAGAATCTGGTACTTAATTGGGAGAAGTGTCATTTCATGGTTTATAAGGGGATTGTCCTTGGACATATCATCTCGTCTAAGGGAATTGAGGTAGATAAGGCAAAAATCGATCTTATCTCTAACCTACCTCCACCCAAGAACATCAGGGACGTGCGATCCTTCTTAGGACACGCAGGATTTTACAGGCGATTCATAAAGGACTTTAGTCTTCTCTCTCGTCCTTTATGTAATCTTCTTCAAAAGGATGCTCCATACGAGTGGACTGAGCAGTGCCAGGAAGCTTTCACTAAGTTTAAAGGCACGTTAACCACTGCACCCATCATGCAGCCACCCGACTGGAGCCTTCCTTTTGAGCTTATGTGTGACGCTTCTGATTATGCTCTTGGAGCGGTTCTAGGCCAGAGAAAAGATAAGAGGCCATACGTTATACATTACGCAAGTAGGACCTTAAATCCTGCCTAAGTGAACTACTCGACTACGGAAAAAAACTCTTAGCCGTAGTGTTCGCCTTGGACAAATTTAGGTCCTATTTGATTGGATCCAAGATCATTATCTATACAGATCATGCGGCACCTTAAATCTCTTCTTCTAAGAATGATTCTAAGCCCCGCCTGATACGATGGATCCTTCTACTCCAAGAATTTGATTTGGAAATTAAAGATAAAAAGGAGTAGAGAACGTAGTGGCCGATCACCTTTCTCGCCTTAATACCTCTGATTCCCTTGAGGCAACCCATATCAACGACATGTTCCCTGATGAACAACTGTTCAGAGTCTCCCACTCACCTTGGTTCGCTGATATTGTTAATTATCTTGCTACAGGTTCCATACCGACACATTGGACCGCACAAGATAAGAAGAAATTCTTTACCGAGGTACGCAAATTTTTCTGGGACGATCCATATCTGTTTAAATATTGCTCAGACCAGATCTTAAGGAGATGTGTACCAGAAGATGAGCATTAGAGTGTCATCTCCTTTGTCACTCACAGGCCTGTGGTGGTCACTTTCTCTGCTAAAAAGACCACGGCCAAAATTCTGCAGTGTGGCTTCTATTGGCCCACTATGTTCAGGGACACTCATGAGTTTTGCAAAGCTTGTGAGCGTTGTCAGAAATTGGGAGCATTATCCCGTCGAAATATGATGCCCTTGAATCCCATTATTATCATAGAGGCATTTGATTGCTGGGGCATCGATTTCAAGGGACCATTGCCCCAATCTTTCGGGAATTTATATATTTTGCTTGTTGTAGACTATGTCACTAAATGGGTCGAACCAATTCCATGTCGAACTAATGACCATCGCACGGTCATTAAATTCTTAAAAGAAAACATCCTGTCCCGATTTGGAACGCCTCGAGCCATCATTAGTGATGGGGGCTCACACTTTTGTAATAGGCCATTCGAGAGTTTAATGAAGAAATACGGTATCTCTCATAAGGTGAGCACCCCATACCACCCACAGACAAGTGGGCAAGCTAAGATTTCCAATAGGGAGATCAAACACATTTTGGAGAAAACGGTTAACCCTGACCGTAAGGATTGGTCAATCCGATTGACCGATGCCTTGTGGGCTTACCGTACTGCTTTTAAAACCCCTATTGGAATGTCTCCCTTTAGACTCGTCTATGGGAAGGCTTGCTACTTACCTGTGGAGTTGGAACATAGAGCCTACTGGGCGATCAAAAATCTAAATTTCAATCTGAACAACGCTGGCTCGCTACGCAAACTTCAATTAAATGAACTTGAAGAAATCCGGAACGACGCGTATGAGAACTCGAGAATTTACAAAGACAGGATGAAGGCGTTTCATGACCAACATATTCTACGGAAATCATTCACGCCAGGTCAGAAAGTCCTTTTGTACAATTCTCGATTACATCTCTTTCCAGGTAAGCTTCGATCTCGTTGGACCGGCCCTTACATTGTTGTTACTGCATATCCTCATGGGGCCGTCGAGATAAGAGATCCCGACAATGACAAGGAATTTAAAGTAAATGGACATCGCTTAAAGCCATTTGTCGAGAAATTTGATTCAGAAGACATGTCCATGCCTCTGACTGATCCTGTTTACCAGGAATGATCTCCTAGTCTGATGGAGGTATAGGTAGGTTTATCGCTTTCATAAGACTAGGGTAGTTTATTGTATTTGTCTGGCTGAAGACGGTAAACTTCGCGCTCCTGGGAGGCAGCCCAGCTTTTCATTTCATTTTCTTAGTCCAATGTTTGTGGGTAACATTACTGCAACCCTCACGAGACTACAACTCGTCCACTAGGGGCAACCTAGGGGTTTAAAGGCTTGTTGCATACGCTAAATGCAATCGAGAGCACCAACGAAAGTGGTATAGGTAGGATTTTATTTTTGTTATTTTTGTGTTGTTATCTCTCTCGTGCTAGTCGGCTTCCATGCTGCGATCTCTTGGAAAGTCTCTCTCAATTCATCGTTCAGGTACTATCTTTCCATCACTTCACATTACTTTCATTGTCCCATGTGCCTTGCATGCCTATATCTTTTACATTAAGGACAATGTAGATTTTAGGTTGGGGGTGGGAGATTAGGTAACCTAATCAGTGTTTTTCTTGGTCTTGAGCAAGAATTGTGAAAATTTTTAAAATTTTTTCTGGACTTTCTAGTGAATTCGAAGTGATTTTGACGAATATCTTGGATTTAGAATGTCAAGATACGTGATGTTGGAAATTTATGACTCTTAATTTCAGTATCTGTTAAATTTCACAGTTAAGTTCGAATTGTTAATCCATGATTAGAGGTTTTAAACATTGATTGAGTCATGATTTCATAAGACACATCTCGCTTTCACATTAAAGTTTCAGTTTGATACTAAAGGGTTAATTTGGTAATCACTGAGCATGAAAGAAACCAGCCTAAAAGATTTGGCCATCAGGGTATAAAAAAGAATTGCACCATGGGTTTGCTCCCCATAGGTGTGGATTCGATTTCCCATGATTAACAGTTGGAAAGAGTTGGGCGACTAGTTTCACCATAGGTTTGCTCCCTATAAGTGAAAATTTGATTCCCATCTTTTGAATAAAATAAAATAAAATAAAAATAAAATAAAAATAAAAATAAAAAATCAAAGGCTGAAAGAAAGAAAAAAAAAAAGAATGATCTATGAGTGACCTTTTAGTTTAGGTTTTGGTTGTCCTGAATGCTCTTGTGGTTACCAACGTTATCATGAAATAGAGAATTGAATATTAATGTTGAAAGTCGGAATTACACTCTACACCCATGGAACTCAATGTTTATTATTCTAGTTTATGGATTAATATTTGAACTTGATTATGAAGTCACCATGAGCTTGATTCTAGGAGGAATTAATAAATCAACATTCATGAATCTTAGAATTCTGGTATATGAATTATTTTTTTTCATATCACTCGAATTTATGGAAATTATCCCGTAATTCTTAATTTATTTTTCGCATACTTTGCTCGGGACTAGCAAAATGCTGGTTGGGGGTTGTGTTAAGGGTCAAATATTGCATATCAGACCTCAACTATTGCCTGAATTTATGAACATGATACCATTTAATGTCCTATTTAAACGTGTTTGTGATGCAAGGTACATTTGCCAGCGTGAACTGAAAAAAGATGCTAAAAGCCGAGATTTAATGCTCAGATTTCACAAAACCAAGGGACGGACTCCAGGGGACCAAGATCGACGGATGTACACGCTAGAGATCTGAGAAAACCAAGAAACTGAAGTTCAAGTGGCCTGAAAGTCAGCCAGAATATAAGATCACAAGGTTCTCACCATCCGTTTGGGTCGAAACTCCATACATGGCTTCAGGACCATAAAGTAACCGTACACGTCGAATTTTGGCCGTTGGATCCTTGTGGAAGCAGCCCAACGGACAGATCAGCCCACAAATCACTCATCTAGGGCCCGCCTGATATCCGGATATACTACAATTTCGTTGTCAACACCTTAAATTGGATGGGGAAAAGGATGGACGGTACGGATTTCTCATGAACATCATCATAGGATCTGCAGACGCGACGCATGTGCATGGTGCATACGTGCGTTGGACGGGCACGGGACCAGCTGGTCCGGTCAACCGCGGCTGACCCGCGTCATCTTCCACGAAAGCTCTCTACGGACAGCGTTAACGCTGTCGCCGTCGGTTCGGGATAGTGGGCCCCATGCATCATCTATTCAGACGATCTGAACCGTCCACTGCATCTCTAGGGTGGGTGTTACCCTCGCCTAGATGTCCGTTTGGTCCCATGCATGTGTATGGACGTTGATTGATGAAAATCGCAGGATGGATGGCGGAATGAAAGATCAAGTGGGCCGCATCTATTTCACTCTAGAATATACCACTCCCGGACGGTTTCTCGATGTGAATCTCATGAACGGAGTGGATTCTCCACTTGAGATTGATCCTGGACCCACCGATTTTCCAAGTGACGACGCGGAAGCTCTGTTCTGCAACAGAGCCTACGGTCCATCCTTGTGGGCCACCATCACAACTCGAAGGTTCGATCCAGGCCGCCCATCAGAGTCTTACAAGACCTATTACCACTTCCTAGGTGGAAGTTTTCCAATTAACAGCGTAGATCGTGTTTTTATTGTCTAAAGAGAAGATTGACGGTGAACTGAACCAGAAAGTGGGCCCCATTCAAAGTAGAAGAAAAACGGTCATGTCCGACCAGTTTTTCGCGTTGATTTCAATAAACGGGTTGGATTTCTCAAACAATCTCGATCAGGGGCCCCACCATCAAAACAGCGTAAGTTGCTTACGCGGGTGTGTTGCCTTATGCTGCGAAAGGTGTTGCAACACCTGCAGTGTAAAGAGAGTCGGATCTCCGACTCCAGCATGATCTCGAATTCCATCCACCTGACTCTTTGCTGCCTATAAAAGAAGAGGTGAGGAGAGAGAGAGGGGATCTACGGAGAAATTCCAAGGGGAGCTGCGGCTGAAATCTGTCAGAGAAAAGCGTATTTGTGTTAGTTTATTATTTTTTTATTTCTTTTCTGCTCTCTTTCTATGACTTACATGGAGATCAGTTCATCCATGTCAGGCTAAAACCCCTTAGCTAGGGCTAAGGGGTGAAGCTTGTAGCAAGATGAGAGATGTTCTTTTATGCCGTTAATCAAATTTTAATACATGAACTACCTTGATTATGGTTTGATTTATGGGAATATTTTTTAGTTGTTAATGGGCTGTTGTGACTAAAATTATAATGGGTCTACGATGGCTTTGAATATTTCTGTTTCCTTTTTAGGGTTATGACGTCAGGAAGCCCTGTTGTTCACCATCGTCTCCTGGGCATGGTTGGATGTCTGTACCCTTCCTAACTTTCATACATTGCTTGGTTGGTAATTAGTTTAATTCTGTTATTTACTTTGTCTCCTGGGCATGGTTTGGTGATGGAATCCATTCTAATTCATATACCTTTCATCTCTTGCAAACTATATTAAGGCTAGTTCAGTTGAGTTTTGATGCTGGCATAAGATCTCCCTGATCTCTACAAGTGGATCCCCTGAATCCCTAGTTCCCTTCCTCTGAATTTTCTTAAGTTTTAGATTAAATATTCCACAATTATTTCTCGATTGTTATTTGATTTAAAATTCATCTTAGTCTAATTCTAGTTCTAGTTAGTTTCAGACTACGTACAGGTTTCAGTCCCTGTGGATTCGACCTCGGTCTTACCGAGTTTATTACTACATCACAATCCTACACTTGGGGAGTGAACAAGCCGTTACAAATGGTATCAGAGAGAGGGCGCTTTGTCTCCTGAGGGGGGGGTGGGTGCTTGCTTGGCCGGGCTGTGGTCCCAGCGTGAGTTGCGTCCGGGTCCCAAAGTGGACTGGTCGGGCTTCGAAAATAACGATGCAGTTGGTCGGGGGTAGTGCGTCTGTCTCACATCGGAAAGGGAATGCCTTAAGATCTAGGCTATATGTGGAGTTCTTACCTTAAAGATATAATGCGTTTTAGGGGCAACCCTGAGAAAAAAGTCGTGAGCCCTATGGGCAAAGTGGAAAATATTGTGTCCTTGGGTGGGGCGTTACAAAAGGTATCAGAGCGGGGGCGTTCTGTCTCCCGAAGGAGGGTGGGTGGTTACTTGGCCGGGCTATGGTTCCCAGTCGAGTTGCATCCGACTCCCAAAGTGGATTGGTCGGGCTTCGAAAATAGACTGCCACTTCGTCGAGGGTAGTGTGCTTGTCCCTCATCGGAAAGGGAATACCTTAAGATCTGGGCTATATATGGAGTTCTCACCTTAAGGATACAACGCGTTTTGAGGGCAACCTCGATAACAAAGCCGTGAACCCTGTGGGCAAAGCGGACAATATTGTGCCCTTGGGTGGGGCATTACAGAAGGGGAGATCCTTAAGATCTGGGCTATATGTGGACTTCTCACCTTAAGGATACAATGTATTTTGGGGGCAACCCCGAGAACAAAGCCGTGAGCCCCATGGGCAAAGCGGACCATTCCTACTTTTCAAGGGATATTACATGACCAATCCAATGCCATGAACAACTATCAAAGGCCCTTTAGCTCCCTTTCCTCTAATACATATAACTCGAGTTAAAAGAACCATCCCAACTTCAGTTGGAGGAGTGGTCAATCAGCCAACACAAATCAGCAAAGATCTCAAGAGGATCCAGTTCTTAAACATATCTAACACCAAGAGCTCTTCAATCAAAATACCTTACAGGCATTCCAAGACCTTAGCAAGTCCATATAAAGGATTGAGTCATACTTGGCATTTAGAGAGAAGGGGACTTTTTCAGCCTAACCTCTCCCTAATCCAAAACTACAATGTGAGTGGACCAAAACGTGGAACAAGTTAAATCTATCACCACTCTTAAAAGTGGAAAGAAGATATAAAAAAACCGTCCCAATGAGGGCCAAAAAGCCTAAGGACTCAGAAGAATCTAAGAAGGATGATGATGGAATTAGCAACGTCCCACTGCAGAAAGAATCGGAAGGACAATACAAGCCGGTTGCACCATTTCCACAACGGTTTATTTCACCTAAGCCTTTGAACAACACTCGGGATATTTTGGAGGTGCTTAAATAGGTGAAAGTCAATATACCTCTGTTGGATTCTATCAAACACATTCCCTCATATGCCAAGTTCCTGAAAGATCTATGCACTACCAAAAGACGACAAAATATTCAAAGCAATTTTTTTTCTAACTGAGAAACCGAGTGTGATCCTAAAGCAAGATGTGCCACAAAAGTACAAGGATCTAAGTAGCCCAATTGTCTCATGTGTAATCGGGGACCACTAGCTCGAGCACTCACTTCTTGATTTAAGAGCAAGTGTGAACTTAATCCCATACCACTACGCCAAAACAGTGAAAAAAGGACGGTTCAAAACCATCTCAAATGACTAAAAAGGACGGTCATGGACCGTCGCATGGGCCGTCAAATTTTAACATGTCGTATTACTTAAAGGATGGTTGAAAACCGTCATTCTTATTGACAAAAAAAGGACGGTCATGGACCGTCTCTTATGAGCCTTCAAAGGACGGCCATGGACTGTCCTTAAAAAGGACTGCTATAGACCATCTCTTATGAGCCTTTAAAGGACGGTGATGAACCGTCCTTCAAAAGGATAGTCATGGGCCATCCTTAAAAAGGACTGCTGTGAACCGTCTCTTATGAGCCTTCAAAGGACAGTCATGGACCGTCCTTTAAAAGGACGGCTATGAACCATCTCTTATGACCTTTAAAAGGACATTTTCAAATTTGAAACGGTCAATATACACCTGGTACAATATATTTCATCGTATTCTTCCTGATATACACCTGTTATATAATATATTTCATTATATTTACATTAACATCCATCTAAACCTAAACTACGTAAATCCATCCAAACATAAACTACATTCATCCAAACATAAACTACATCCATCCAAATACAAACAATCTATCCACATTACATTCATCCATGCATAAATACATATAACTTTAACATCATAAATAAAAAAAGGAAAAAAAATCAGCAACAATTTTCTTTTTGCGTCTTTCATCTAATAAAAAAATATTCAACCAACAAAACATTATAATTCAAAATCATGAAGAATTGCAAAAATTTCTTCCAAAAAAGTGGGCACTTTTTTAAAATAAAACTGATCATTAAAATAAAACTAATGCAAGCAAATAATGCGAAAAAGTGTTTCAATTCAAGTTAATAGAAACAATAACAAAAATTAAAGCTTTGTAAAAAGGGGCATGTGTTAAAAGGGATACATTCTTATTCGTTGCCATGTGATTGGGCTACATTATTACAGCAATCGGGTTCGGGTTTGGGATCGGGTTTAGGTTTAGGTTTTCAAGTTTAGGTTTAGGTTTAGGTTAAAGAGTTGTGATTAGGATTAGGTGTAGGTCTAGGTTTAGGGATTTGAGAATACATTAGGTTTTAGGTTCAGGTTTAAGTTATAGGTTTTAGGTAATAGGTTATAAGTTTAGGTTATAGGTTATAGGTTAAGGTTTAGGCTTTAAGTTTTGGTTTTGGTTTAGGTTTAGGTTATAGGTTTAGGTTGAGGTTTAGGTTTAGGTTATAGGTTATAGTATATAGGTTATAGCTTTAGGGAATTGAGAATAGGTTAAGGTTAAGGTTTAGGTTTAGGAAATCGGGTTCGGGTTTGGGATCGGGTTTAGATTTGGGTTTTCAAGTTTAGGCTTAAGTTTAGGTTAGGGAGTTGAGATTAGGATTAAGTGTAGGTTTAGGTTTAAGGATTTGAGAATACATTTCCGTTTTAGGTTTAGGCTTAGGTTTAGGTTATAGGTTTAGGTTTAGGTTAGGTTATAGGTTAAGGTCTAGGGAATTGAGAATAGGTTAAGGTTTAGGTTTAGGAAATCGGGTTTGGGTTCGGGATTGGGTTTAGGTTTGGGTTTTCAAGTTTAGTTTTAGGTTTAGGTTAGGGAGTTGAAATTAGGATTAGGTGTAGGTTTAGGCTTAGGGATTTGAGAATACATTTAGGTTTTAGGTTTAGGTTTAGGTTTAGGTTATAGGTTAAGGTTTAGGTTTTAGGTTTAGGTTAAGGTTAGGTTATAGGTTATAAGTTTAGGTTATAGGTTGTAGGTCATACGTTTTGGTTTACGTTTAGGTTTAGGTTAAGGTTTAGGTTTAGGTTATAAGCTATAGGTTTAGAGAATTGAGAATAGGTTAAGGTTTATGTTTAGGAAATCGGGTTCGGGTTCGGGTTCGGGATCGGGTTTAGGTTTGGGTTTTCAAGTTTAGGTTTAGGTTTAGATTAGGGAATTGAGATTAGGATTAGGTGTAGGTTTAGGTTTAGGGATTTAAGAATACATTTAGGTTTTAGGTTTAGGTTTAGGTTATAGGTTAAGGTTTAGGTTTAGGTTTAGGTTATAAGCTATAGGTTTAGAGAATTGAGAATAGGTTAAGGTTTAGGGTTAGGAAATTAGGTTCGGGTTCGGGATCGGGTTTAGGTTTGGGTTTTCAAGTTTAGGTTTAGGTTTAGGTTAGGGAGTTGAGATTAGATTAGGTGTAGGTTTAGGTTTAGGGATTTGAGAATACATTAGGTTTTAGGTTTAGGCTTAGGTTTAGGTTATAAGTTTAGGTTTAGGTTTAGGTTAAGGTTTAGGTTATAAGCTATAGGTTTAGGGAATTGAGAATAGGTTAAGGTTTAAGTTTAGGAAATCGGGTTCAGGTTCGGGATCGGGTTTAGGTTTGGGTTTTTAGGTTTAGGTTTAGGTTTAGGTTACGGAGCTGAGATTAGGATTAGGTGTAGGTTTAGGTTTAGGGATTTGAGAATACATTTAGGTTTTAGGTTTAGGTTTAGGTTTAGGTTTAGGTTATAGGTTATAGGTTATAGGTTTAGGTTTAGGTTTAGGTATAGGTTAAGGCTTAGGTTTAGGTTTAGGTTTATGTTATAAGCTATAGGTTTAGGGAATTGAGAATAGATTAAGGTTTAGGTTTAGGAAATCGGGTTCGGGTTTTGGTTTGGATTTTCAAGTTTAGGTTTAGATTTAGGTTAGGGAGTTGAGATTAGGATTAGGTGTAGGTTTAGGTTTAGGGATTTGAGAATACATTTAGGTTTTAGGTTTAGGTTTAGGTTGTAGGTTATAGGTTAAGGTTTAGGTTTTAGGTTTAGGTTAAGGTTAGGTTATAGGTTATAAGTTTAGGTTATAGGTTGTAGGTTAAGGTTTTAGGTCATAGGTTTTGGTTTACGTTTAGGTTTAGGTTAAGGTTTAGGTTTAGGTTATAAGCTATAGGTTTTGGGAATTAAGAATAGGTTAAGGTTTATGTTTAGGAAATCGATTTCGGGTTCGGGTTCAGGATCGGGTTTAGGTTTGGGATTTCAAGCTTAGGTTTAGGTTTAGGTTAGGGAGTTGAGATTAGGATTAGGTGTAGGTTTAGGTTTAGGGATTTGAGAATACATTTAGGTTTTAGGTTTAGGTTTAGGTTATAGGTTAAGGTTTAGGTTTAGGTTTAGGTTTAGGCTATAAGCTATAGGTTTAGGGAATTGAGAATAGGTTAAGGTTTAGGGTTAGGAAATCAGGTTCGGGTTCGGGATCGGGTTTAGGTTTGGGTTTTCAAGTTTAGGTTTAAGTTTAAGTTAGGGAGTTGAGATTAGGATTAGGTGTAGGATTAGGTTTAAGGATTTGAGAATACATTTAGGTTTTAGGTTTAGACGTAGGTTTTAGGTTATAAGTTTAGGTTTAGGTTTAGGTTAAGGTTTAGGTTATAAGCTATAGGTTTAGGGAATTTTGAATAGGTTAAGGTTTAGGTTTAGAAAATCGGGTTCGGGTTCGGGATCGGGTTTAGGTTTGGGTTTTCATGTTTAGGTTTAGGTTTAGGTTAGGGAGCTGATATTAGGATTAGGTGTAGGTTTAGGTTTAGGGATTTGAGAATACATTTAGGTTTTAGGTTTAGGTATAGGTTTAGGTTTAGGTTATAGGTTATAGGTTTAGGTTTAGGTTTAGGTATAGGTTATAGGTTATTGGTTTAGGTTTAGGTATAGGTATAGGTTAAGGTTTTGGTTTAGGTTTAGGTTATAGGTTATAAGTTTAGGTTTAGGTTAGGGAGTTGAGATTAGGATTAAGTTTAGGTTTAGGTTTAGAAAATCGGGTTCGGGTTTGGGATCGCGTTTAGGCTTGGGTTTTCAAGTTTAGGTTTAGGTTTAGGTTAGGGAGTGAGATTAGGATTAGGTTTAGGTTAGGTTTATGGATTGAGAATACATTTAGGTTTTAGGTTTAGGTTTAGGTTTTAGGTTATAGGTTAAGGTTTATGTTTTAGGTTTAGGTTAAGGTTAGGTTATAGGTTATAAGTTTAGGTTAAGGTTTTAGGTTATAGGTTTTGGTTTAGGTTAAGGTTATAGGTTTAGGTTTAGGTTAAGGTTAAGGTTAAGGTTTAAGTTTATTAGGTGATAAGCTATAGGTTTTGGGAATTGAGAATAGGTTAAGGTTTATGTTTAGTAAATCGTGTTCGGGTTCGGGATCGGGTTTAGGTTTGGGTTTTCAAGTTTAGGTTTAGGTTTAGGTTAGGGAGTTGAGATTAGGATTAGGTGTAGGTTTAGGTTTAGGGATTTGAGAATACATTTAGGTTTTAGGTTTAGGTTTAGGTTATAGGTTAAGGTTTAGGTTTAGGTTTAGGGTTAGGCTATAAGCTATAGGTTTATGGAATTGAGATTAGGTTGAAGGTTTAGGTTTAGGAAATCGGGTTAGGGTTAGGGATCAGGTTTAGGTTTGGGTTTTCAAGTTTATGTTTAAGTTTAGGTTACGGAGTTTAGATTAGGATTAGTTGTAGGTTTTGGTTTAGGGATTTGAGATTAGGATTAGGTGTAGGTTTAGGTTTTGGGATTTGAGAATAGGTTTATGCTATAGGTTAAGGGTGTGGTCCTTGCAAATACAGATATAAACACGGCCTGCTCCAATTGGCCAGGCCCTTCCAATGTTGTCCATAGGAAATGAAAAGCTTCATCATGGTTATAACAGCGGTTCCCACATTCAAGGGACCCCCACTCAACATCTGGACAGGTCCGACGCACATCCGGGTCTGCTTCATTAATTTCGAGCAAATCCATAAACACGACCTGTCCAAATGGCCAAGCCCCTCCAATGCTGTCCATAGAAAATGGACAGCTTCATCATGGTCATAACAGCGGTTCCCACCTTCCAGGGACCCCCGCTTAACATCTGGATAGCTCCGATGCACATCCGAGTCTATTCCATCAATTTCGAACAAATACAGTTATAAACACGGCTTGTCCAAATGGTCAGGCCACTCTAATGCTGTCCACAGGAAATGGACAGCTTCATCATGGTCATAACAGCGGTTTCCACCTTCCATGGACCCCCGCTCAACATCCGGATAGCTCCGACGCACATCCGGATACATAAATGGTTACAGTTTTAAAGTATATTATTAGCAATGTTTCAAATGCATACCTCCCTTAGAAAGTCCTTCAGTTGATCCTTGTGAATGTCCTGATCTGTAAGAACATTAACGGCAACATCTTGCATTCCATGATTGAATAAATAAGAAGATGCATCACCTTTACTTTCAAGTCAAACAAAAATGGGACAGAGAACCATGTAAGAAACACGAAGAAAAATGTGGATTTCTTTGAATATAATAGAGAGATTGGTCCAGGAACTGAACCACAAATTACTATCATCAGGTTAGTTATTAGAATAACATTTTTAAAGAAGTTCCCTACATTAAACACTTTCCCATGTAATTCAATTGTCTTCAGTAAAATCAAATTACTATCTTAAAAGAAATGCATGTCACGCATGCGAAACGTCATTTTTAACCAAACTACACTCACTATTTTCAAATCTCACGCGGCTCCCCCACTATCTCCCTCGATTTCCCCACTCTCACCTCTCTGTCTCTCTCTCTTGAAGCAAAAAAGAAGAAGAAAAAAAAAAAATCTCTTTTATGTTTTTTTAATCCATCTTCTATTTTCTTCTTAACAAGAAAATCCATATTTACTAATATTTTTATTTTTCTATTTTTCAAAAGAATGAGCTCGGACTTCGAAAGTGTTGGCTCCAACACTCGTACTTTCAGCCCAAACCCTAACCAAGGACTCCAAAATTACCAAGTACTCATAAACATTCATTGCAAGCATTTTCTGTCCATAACGACCATACTGTTAAGATCAATCCTCTTATTTGTGCTCCCCTAGGTGTGGATTTTGATAAGGATTGTGTTCATATGCTACTTCATAGATCATATTCTGAGATAAAAGGTGTCAATTATATAAAAAATTATAATTCAAAAACAGACAATAAAGAGCACAAATTCTTATTATAAAGGTGATATTTAGAGTTAAGCTTACCGTCATTATCATGTTGAAACCATTCCTTGAATATGGTGACGTCCCTTATTGATCTAAAACAGTTAAAGAAGAATTACAATTAAAAGAAAGAAATGATATTGTGTTACCTAGTAATATATGAGGAAGCTAGATAGTAACAAGATTAGAATGTGTCATCAAGAGTCATTCAACATCCAGTATTTCAAGCTATACATGATGCTGAGGGAAAGGCTCATCTGCTCAGAGTATTTCAGGCCATTTTCCACATCCAGCATGATTTGGATGATCAAGATAGGCAAGTATTTATGCCACAGTAAGCAAGGACAAGTTGTTCTGATCCAGGAAAGTGATTACAATTTAATGGAACAAAACAAATACCATTGTCATTTGTCCCATTCACCACACCTACGTTATACATGTAAAGCAATGCAAACTATCCAAATCATGGGCCCAATGTGAATAAGGCATAGACTGACATTCATACCAAATAAATGATTTAACCATCTGATTGGATTGCTCTTGTAGAACTTCAACCACTGAGCATCCACTACCAAACAAATGATTTAACCATGCAATTGCTCCATAACCTCGGGCGCCATCCTGCCAAGAACAAGTAGAAAGAAAGGCCTTATCGTAAATGAGTTTAGTTGGTGCATTAGAATATAAAAAAAAAACAAGATCCACATATTAATACCAAGCTGTAAAGGCCATCGGATAGATAAACACATGATTTCAAAGAATAACTTTAAAGAACTTTTTTCATTGACAGGTGTAAAGCTAATAATATGCCCACAAAAAGTAATACACCATTGTCAACAAGTGTGTGTGTGTGTGTGTGTGTGTGTGTGTGTGTGAGAGAGTGTGAGAGAGAGAGAGAGAGAGAGAGAGAGAGAGAGAGAGAGAGAGAGAGAGAGAGAGAGAGAGAGAGAGAGAGAGCAATGCAAAATTTGTTGCAAGAGAAACCATTGGAAATATTTCATTCTCACCAGAGATGTTAGTTCAAGGCTGTAAAGAAACACAAAGGCATTATCTGGATAACTAATGTGGAATTAATGTCTCTAAGATAAAAGCATCAGAAGACAAGACTAAGATTGTCTCAAGTTTTTTCATTTTTAAAAACTTTTTGACCTTTTTGCAGCATCAGCCTCTAGAGTGGGAATCATAAAGGAAACTTAAGGTCAAGCCATAAAGGATGATCCATTCATAGTCTTCTAGGGTGATCTAGAAAGGTAATGAAGGTCAGACAAGCAAAAGTGCTTCTTGCAATGGAGAGATGCAACACATATGAAGGGCAAGTTCACTAATCAAAGAAATCATAGGGTCTAAAATTCTGATAGGACAGTTTGTGGGGTTCACTTAACTGATTATGTGGATGGTGGAGCCCACCACTGATTTGAAAAATATGGTGGGCCTACTCTTAAGGTGTATCAAGCATTAATGAAAATTATCTCAGGTCATGTAAGAAATAATAATAAATGATGTGAGACTATTTAATCAGTAGCTAATATCAAAACAACCACGTAGAAACGAGAAACATGAACAAGCAACCAAATGCAACTGCACCAATTAAACACCATTTCCCCAATTAACCACATATTCCACATCAGTTTTTGTAACTAATCCAATCAAGGAGTATTCCAAAGTTGGTCACTCAGTTTTTGAGTTCTTTTTGCTTTTGCTTTTCTTTACTTATTCTTTTTGAAAGTTTTTGAGTTTACTCGATGAACTAATTAACAAGTCACTTATATTCTGAAGCATTACTCTAACAACAATTGACAAAGCCTTTTTTAATGGATTCGCAGTTAGTTTCATTACTTATAAACTACGAAATAAGTCCTCCTGGCGCAGTTCTGAGCTAATTAATGAGATTTTTCAAAACTGATTTCATATTTAGCTCCAATCAAAATTCCAAACTTCTCTCCATGTTGATTAATAAATCAAGCTCCAAAGTGATCTCTAAGACTAACCTCTAACTTGAAGGAACAATAGTTCTTAGATTTATCCACAAAAACAGCCTAATTTTTTGAATTATCAACTTTCCCAATTGTTTGTGGGAAGTTTGGGAGAGACCCACTTCTGAAATAGGGGAAAAAAAAACAGAGGAGAATCTGAGATTTGACAGGAACATCACTGTCGGACTTTCCATTTCTGGGTATCATCCACCAGATCTTGAATCTGAAAGACAGAACAATCTGTATCCCTTATTGTGACCACATAAAGACCAAAGAAAACCTTAAGATGAGAAGGAAATAAATCTTCCAAATGCTGACTATGTTTGTTGAAATGCACTACCAGAAGGACTTGTTTGAGTTAGAGTTAATCAAAAGCCTAGCCTCCAAAGCTAGGCTTCTGCCCAAATACAGAAGATGTTATTTCAAGGAAGAAAAGACTTTTAGTCAGATGCCAATAGAATTACTGCATGTCACACAATAAACACTTGAAGCCAATTCACACGAAAAAAAAAACCATTCGACTAAATACTTTCCCTCCACATCTCGTAAATAGGATTTTTCTAAAGAGATTATTTCTGTTAGGCATTTCATCAAACATGCAACAAGCATCGTCAAGCTAGACCATTGGATGTACCTAGAGATCATGCAATTCCATGCAACGAGATCAAACCCATCAATTGGCTTGAAGATGGAGACGTATGAATCTAGTATCAAACTTAAGAAAGAAAAAGATCTCCACTATCAAAATCATAGGAATTGTAAATGAAAACCATAGGAAGAGAAGTCACGAAAATTACATTTAAAAAAGAAAATTAATCTTCCAAACTGTAGGAATTGTACATGAAACAAAGAAAATTCATAAAAATCAACAGACCTTGGAGTATCCATCCGTATGAAAAGCTTTTCATACTCATGGAGAGATGCAGTCCACTCGCCACCTACACCTGCCACAACAAGTCCACGAACCGGAAGACGAGCGATGGCTTCCAGCCCGTCATCCAGAGAGGCATTCTCCAGTGAGTTCAGCGACGTTAGAGAAAAGAGGGAATTGGAAATGAGAAGAGGGAATTGGAATTAAATCCTTCTTCCAAAATGAGATGTTAGTTTCAAATCCGCAAGTTGTGAATTTTCAATAATTTAGCACATTAACTACATTAATAGCCCAACATTTAAGGGACCATTTAATAGATGATTAAGATAGTTTTATATAATAAAAAGTTTAAATATTAACCATTAATAACTAGACCCATTATTTAGATGGTCTGGATAACTCTATATATCATTGCCACTATTATTAAGAATGAGTCACCACTATTTTACATTAAACACAAAACTCACACATTGTTTCTATACACCAAATAACGTCACTTGCACTTTAGATCTGGTATGGCTCTATGGCCCCCACCATGATGTGTGTCAAACATCTACTCCATCAGTTAGATGCAACATTCTATGGTGGACCTAGGGATTAAAAATCAAATCAATATGTGACTTGTGTGGGCCATACCACATACAAAAGTTGAGAAGGGTTACCCTCCATTAAAACATTCATAATTATTTTTTGGGCCTACAGAGATGTGGTTCACAAATCTAGCCCATCCATTATGTGTGTGCCACTTGGATAAGGAGTCATACCAAGTTTCAGATGCATCCAAATTTCAAGTGGGGTCCCACCAAGTACTTTTATATGTTTTAGGCATGTCTTCACATGATTTTAGATGGTATGGCCCACTTAAGTTCCGTATACTGCTGATTTTTGGGATATCCCATAATTTAAAGGGTACCCATCAAATGCACGGTGTTGATTTTTGACGCGTCATGGTGTGGCCCACATAGCTCGACCTCATGGGGGAGGTCCCATGAGCTCGACGTACAGGACCTTTTTCCATATATATATATATATATATATATATATATATATATATATATGTAACACCCTGAAAATCGGGGGTCGAGCACTAAACTCAACCTCGAGTTCCAGAACATCACTTATGCAACAAAATGAATGATGATTGAATGTTGACTGTATTCGTGCATTGAACATGAGTGAGATTAAGCCAAAACAGCATATCATACTCCAGAGACAGTTAAGTTTGCAAGCGGAAGACTGTGATAGATAGATAATATATAACTTATGATGAGTCTCCAGAGTGTGATAACATTACCAGGTTAAATAAATACAAGTGCAGTTCTAAAATTTACCAAATGTGAGGAAGTGTAATGCCTTCTATCCCAAGAACCATAACCCCGTCAACACAATACCAGGTCTTCGTTGGCCTGTCAGAAAGTTACATGTAGGAGAACTCCTCCTCCACCTCATAGAAGTCCGGCTCTGCTTCATAAGCATCGCCATCACCTGAAACTCAACAAATCTGGTGGGTGTTCGGAACACCGTCCCGTAACGTGGGAGTGAGTGATCAACTCAGTGGAACAGTAAAGCATAGGTTAACATGTTATCAATTCAATCAAGCAGTAATGATAAAGCAGTACAAATCAAACATTTTAAATACTCTTGTTAAGTGCGAAAATGAAATGACATGATGCTGTATGCCCTTGCCAAACCACCCTCAAGCGACATCATCTTACGTTCGCGAATGCTTACTCCCTCAGTGCGCCACATCTACAAAGCACATACGGTGCGATGATGCTCATGATTACCAAGTTTTTATTAGTCCATTCAAACAGCAGTATTGGGAAACTAAGGTACCTCCCTTGTATCATTCCCAAACATGATCCATTCTAGGTCGTCAATCCTAGTTAATCTCATACGATATTATGGTTTGAGAAGCATAGTGAAGGCATCGCAAAGGGCTCGTCACCCGTCAGCGCGGATACAGATCTCACCGTATGCGGCTCAATTGCTGACCGTCAGCTCGAGTACAGGTCTCACCGTACTCGGCTCAATCACTAGCCGTCAGCTCGAGTACAGGTCTCACCGTACTCGGCTCCACTCATACTCTAGTTGCTGTGTGAAAGACTCGTCGCCAATCACAGACACTTGGAGTACACTCGATGATACTACGGAGGACTCGTCGCCCGTCAGCACGAGTACAGATCTCACCGTACTCGACTCTCACCGGAGTATCGACAGCTCAAATACAGTGTCCCATACCACCATATTCAGCTCACGAGTTTGGTTGCGCAATGGTCACTACGGGGAGGCACATGGCCCCAGCGTAGGCTCGACCACAGCCCACATGCCGCGCGACTACGTCGCCACGGAGCCATACCACCATGGCTCATTAGCTTAGCGATCGAGTAGTTTTAAAGGGGGTTTCACTGGTAAGTTTGGTACCCTAGGTTCAAGCAGTAGCGTCCAAACAGGGTGAACATGCATAAGGCAGATCGGGTTACTTGACGAGCTCGACTAGCACGATCGCCCGTTGATCTGCACGACATGAAGTGCATAAACAACTTCGTGTGGCCTAGCCACTGCCGACAGGCAACGCACGACTCGAGTTCGTCGAACACATCCCACGTGGCAAATGAATCTCAGCCACGAGTTCAATCTCGTTACCGATTGCCTGGGCCATAATCATAGCCCCAAACACAATCAATTGCAGATAAATAAAGCAGTAATGGATCAGATTCAACTCATACAGTCAAGGTCTGGTATTATCCGTTTAGGGCTGCCAGGGCTGTTGCACGCACTCGTTGCTCCGCTCCCCCATCACCCATGACGGATCATACAACGTAAATATAAATTTAAACATATGCATTACATAGTTAAAATCATAAAACAGTTGAGCATGTTATGAATCACAACACAAGCATGCGTTTGTACATGTTCAATTCCTAATCACACAACTATCAAAGGAGATCATACACATAGTTAAAAGAGGTTGAGAATCATATCTCAACACCCTTATACTTACAATTTGCTAACTACTACTCATTCAGACATTTCAAGAAACACTTAAACAAACATACATCAACATACACAACATATGTCGATCACATAGGCATTAGGCCAAATCCTTTCACTGGGGAGTTGCCCCAATCATAACACGCGTACACCCACGACGGATAGTCATGGCAAGCAGGAATCCAAGTTCCATATCCATTCAGTCATTTCCACAAACACTTGGGCCACACATTTTAGCATATATAGTGTATATTGGTTGTGGCGTGACTTGGGGCAAATCCTTTCGTCAAAGGGGGGTATCGCCAATACATCAATCATGAATCCATGACAATTAGTCATGGCGAGCACGAATGAGAATTCTATACTCATTCAGCCATTTCCACAAACACTTAGAATACACTATTACAACATACATGGTGTATGTTAGTAAAACATGTATTAGGGTTATCCCTTAGCCAAGCAAGTATTTTATCTATGTATAATATATTACTACACAAATAATCATGATAAATACATATCCAAAATTTATACGTATACAGTATTTTCTAGAATACGCAATTTCAACATACATAGCATTTACAAGTGAACATGTATTACGGCGATTCCTTTCGCCAAACTAGTATTTTATCCATATATAGTATAATCATACATTAAATAAACATGCCAAACATTTCTCCAAAAAAAATACGTATACGGTATTTCTACGTATACCCAAAGTATGTGAAATTCCATATTCTACAACGTTAATCGAAACAGGAAACGGAAAGCACTTTGTACATGTGCAATTGCATGCAGATCATGAATCTATCATTATCTGACATTGAAAGCGTTGAAAACTCTAACCTATGCACCTAAAGTCCGCACCTTTTGTCGTAGAATCGTAACGGAGTTGATAGGTTTGCTATGCCCGTATTTGGCAGTTTGACAACCTAGAGAACGAAATAGGTTAGCTATTTCAAACCTACAACCACCCAAGCCCAAATCAGATTAGGGTTAGGGTTTCTTACCTAGAAACGACGCCGGAAACGCCGGAAAAATGTCAGGAAAGGGGCGGTGCAGCCCGTGTGGTGGCAGGAAACGACGGCTGGGAGATTCTCCCACATCTCCCTCACTTTCTCTCTCTTTTCCCTCTCTCAATTCCAAATTCGTATGGCTGCCATGAGAGGGGTTTAAGGTCCTTATATAGTCTCAAAACTCACCGAAATAGACTCCTGTTCAAAGGTTACTGCTAATATAGGTATTTCATCACTTTTCCGGCTCAAAAGAGAGGTTCTGGTGGCCCTTCCTGAGCCAAACGTCAGACTTAAGCTCACAAACACCGGATCTACGTTCTATTAAGTTTTCATTTCAGTGGGATTTCCAGATCACGTGTGGCGGACCAGTTTCAGTTCAACGGTCAGCGGATCTCGATCGGAGATTCTGAGTACATGTAAATGTGTATGAAATTTCTCCTGATCCGAGGGTGTAATTCGGTCTGATTCTGACGGTCTGGTTGCTTAATACTGATGCGCAAGCGAAAGGTGCCAGATCACTATTCCAGATATTTTATTTCAAAAGGAATAGTGTTTTTCACACACCCTCGCTCCGGATCGAAACGAATGGCCGTGGGACATCGGCTGGACCTGATTTTTGAGATGATTGTCAAGCCCAGTAAGGCGGTCCTAGTTCCTTAGCTTCGTGTTAATCGGACTTCCGATGTGCGATCTAGACCTAATACGAAGTTTCGGGATGCTCGAGAGCAACCGGGTAATGAGATTGATCCTAGATTATAGGGTACCCTAGAGTCAATGATTTTGCAAGTTTTGGGTCTTGCAGATCGTATTTAAAGCGATTGGTGCTAATTTCACAGGCACACTAGTTAACACTAGCTAATCTTGCCTAATTTCTAAAGGATTTAATCCTAAATGTTTTCTGGTTGAGATGGTACTTAGGCCTTTGTAGTTTGTATATAAAGTGATCCAAGTTTTACTACTTAGCTAGTTTAAGATAGTGTCTAGGGCGAAAGTGCTTTGAAAATTGAAAGCACAAGGTAGTGAGGGTGGGTTGTGAAGGAAATGGGTTAAGGAGCGATTTTTTACTGTGGATTTAGTTTTGACAAGTTGGTAAGGTCTTAGGATCGACCCAATGCCTAAGGACGTCTAATCCCAGGTTGGCAAAAATTCGGGATGTTACAATATATATATATATATATATATATATATATATATATATATATATAATATATATATAATATATTAAAAAATATATAAAAACCTATGATGTATTGTTATATCCACACCATCCATCCATTTTGAGATATCATTTTAAGTCATGAACCAATGAATGAGACAGATAAAAATCTGTAGTGCACCCCACCACAGAAAACAATGGGGAGGGTGATTCCCACCGTTGAAACTATCCTAAGGCCCATCGTAATGTTTATTTGAAATCCAACTGCTTCAAAAGTTTTTTTTTTTTTTTTTTTTTTTTTTTTTTTTTTTTTTTTTAAATGGTTGCCCTAAACTGATCGTTTGTGCTGGGGTCCACTGGAGCTTTGAATTTAAACTCGTTCTTTGGACATTGCCCTAAAATGTTCTCATCAAATAGATAGACGACATGGATTAAACACATACATCATGGTGGGGCCCACAGAGCACCAACCACTACCCATTGGATGGTGTCAAGGGGAGTAGCCAATTTGTTCCCCTTATTTGTGGTGTGGTCCATTTAATTAATCTTTGGATAAGAATCATTTTTTGGACAATTCTTTAAAATGATCTCGAAAAATGGATGAACAGTGTGGGTTGATCTCGAATTTTCGGTAAATCCAAAATTCAAGTGGACCATGTCGCACGAAACAGTGTGGAATAATGATTTCCACCGTTGATACCTTCCTTGGGCTCATAGTAATGTTTATTTGACATCCAACATGTTCATAATATCAAAAAGATATGAATGAAGAGAAAACACAAAAAGATATGAATTATTGTGGGCCAACTTTGTGGTCCATTTAATCTCTTGCCTTGTGTTTAGAAAGTACAGGAGATCATGGAGAGAGAAGAATACTAGAAAATAGTAATAAAAGAAATCGTATAAAAAATGTTCAAGGCTATTTTCGTTTCGAAAATTTGAAAAAAAGAAGTCGTATAAAAAATGTTCAAGGTCATTTTCCTCTCAAAATTTTGAAAAAATAGAAATCATATAAAAAATGTTCAAGGCCATTTTCATCTCAATTTTTTTTTTTTTTTTTTTTTTTTTTTTTTTTTTTTTTTTTTTTTTGTAAATCGTATAAAAAATGTTCAAGGCCATTTTTGTCTCAAAATTTTGAAAAGGTGTTCCATTTGTACGGAATAAAAAACCGAATACTTAGAGCCTTTACTTGGCTACAGACGAATGAACACAAAAAAGACAAAATCTAGTAATGGATTCTATTAAGGAAGAAAAAGGCTCAATTAATAAACATCTAAGATAGTATAATCATATAAATTTTAGTTAAAGGTCAATCAATGGTCGATTCCACAAGATTAAATTTCTCACATCAGCTTAATCCAAAACTTCTGTGAATGTTATTTTTAATGGCGGACGTTCAATCCCCACTTTGTAGTCCACTTAAGCCTTCAACCCGCCCCATGTTTTAGTTAATATCTTAAAATGATCCGAGAAAAGCGTTGAACGATATGAAGAAAGTCAATCCATGACTTGGGTGGGCCAAGAGCTTAAAAATAAAGTCAATCCATGACTTGGATGGGCCACACCACACAATATATTGGAGAGGGGTTTCCTTAAAAAATTCATAATTATATATTGGGCCTGCCAAAATGTGATTCACATATCCAACCCACTCATTATGTGTGTCCCACTTGGATGAGGGGTTAGACCAATTTTCAACTGCATCCAAAACTCATGTGGGCCCCACTAAGTGCTTTTATATTTTTTAGGATGTCTTCACATAGTTTTAGATGGTATGGCCCACTTGAGTTTCGTATATAGATGATTTTTGAGATATCTCATAACCTAAAGGGGACACATCAAATCCACGGTGTTGATGTTCGACACACATCATGATGGGGCCCACAAAACTTCCTAACATCAATTCTTAGGTTCTCACGAGGTCACTAAGTTGGGTCGCAATTTTGACCAGAATATTTTGCCCATTTTACATGTCTGGTCCATACACTCTATTTTACTGATCAATACCCTCAATTTGAGTAGTTACTTGCCCCAATCAGTTTACATATGAGAAAGATATTAGGCATACAAAATTGATCACACAATTTCAGTGAAATTTGATTTAAACATCTGAAGTTATTTATTCTTCAATCTGAACTGATTAGATTGTCCAAAAATGATTAAAGGTTCAACTAGTGGATGTGCCTAATAATTTAGTAATTTTATTTTTCACAAATAAATTTCAATTTCCATTTAAAAATATCATTTTTTTTTTCAAAATGTATATATTTTTGCTCTTTTAACAAAATATCATTTTTATTCTAAAATATTTCACTTTTGTTATCTAACTTTTCAATTTTTCTTATCAAAATACAAAATCTAATTTTCTTTTTTAAAAAATATATATATTTTTTTTTTGCAATTTGTCAATTTTTTCACAATTTTGTTTAATTTCTTAAATTTTCTTTTTCAAAATATCATTTTTTAAATTTCACTTTTGCTATATAACTTTTCAATTTTTCTTGTCGAAATAAAAAATCTAGTTTTCTTTTTTTTTTAAATATATATTTTTTACAATTTGTCGATTTTCTAACAAATTTATTTAATTTTTTAAATTTTCTTTTTCAAAATATCATTTTATTAATCGAAATCTTGTTATATAACTTTTTAATTTTTTTTTGTCAAAATACCAAATCTAGTTTTCTTTTTTAAAAAATGTATATATATATATATATATTTACAATTTGTCAATTTTTTCACAATTTTATTTAATTTTTTATATTTTCTTTTTTCAAAATATCATTTTTTTATCGAAATATTTTTTTTTTTTCAAAGTTATCAACATTATTCACAGTTCTTAATTATTTTTTTTTTCAAAATCTAGAATTTTTTAAAATTGATGTTTTTTTTTTTTAATCTAAATTTTTCTTAAACATTTGTTAATTATTTTTTCTAAGCTTCTAAACAATTTTTTTTTTTTTTTTTTTTTTTTTTTTTTTTTTTTCCGAATGGCAAATTTTAGCATTAGAGACGGTTTAGGATCGTCTCTAATAGAGATGGTCATTGACAGTCTCTAATAGAGACGGTCTTTGACAGTCTCTAATAGAGACGATCTTTGACAGGGCTAAAAGACAGCTAAGGCCCGTCTATAATAGAGACGGTCGCTGACAATCTCTAATAGAGACGGTCATTAACAGTCTCTAATAGAGACGATCTTTAATAGTCTCTAGTAGAGACGGTCTTTGACAGGGTTATAAGATGGCTAAGGATCGTCTCTAATAGAGACGGTCTTTGACAGTCTCAAATTACAACTAAAACATGGCCAAGGACCGTCTCTAATGAGGACGACCAATGACCGTCTCAGATGACCGCATATAAGATGGTCTTTGACTATCTCAGATGGCCGCATATAGACAGTCAACGACCGTCTTAAATGATTTGTGGACGTTCAAAATTTTAAGACAATATTAGGGACGGTCAGTGGCCGTCTAAAATTTTAGAGACGGTTTATGGCCGTCTCTAAAGCGTCTTTAAACCAAGCAATTTTAGAGATGGTCCAGAACTATCTCAAAATCCGTCCTTTTTTTCATTTTTCACGTAGTGTACTCAGTTTACAAATGACTTGACCTTGGTGAATTAAAACCCACCAAGACCACACTTCAACTTGCTGATTGTTTCATTCGTGTATCAAGGAGGATGATTGAGGATATGCTTATCTAGGTTGATAAATTCTACTACCCAGTAGATTTTATTGTTCTAAACACTTGGCCCATCCTTGAGACGAGCACTCAAATTCTCGTCATTCTTGGTCGCCTATTTTTTTAACTACTTCAAACACCATCAATTGTAGGAATGGGATCATAAAATTATCTTTCGGGAACATGACATTAGAATTGAACATCTTTTACAACATGAGCAAACAACCAAATGATGTTGACGATCCCCATAAAGTAAACATGCTAGATTCATTTATGGGAGATAGAGTACTTTTGATTCTATACTCCGACACCTTGGAGACGTGCTTGGCCTGTTCCCATGATTTAGATAATGACATAACTAGGGAGGTGGATGTCTTTCTTGATGAGACGCCGATACTTGAAATTAACCAGTGGAGGCCACAATTTGAAGTTTTTCCCCAAACTAATACAACACCTTTACCATTTAGTTTTATGACAACGAAGCTTGACCCAAGGCCTTTGCCCGTTGATCTTAAATATACATACTTAGGTCAAGATGATACCTACCCGGTGGTGATTTCTTTCCACATTGAGAAAGGACAAGAGAGCATGCTTATATATACTCTAAAAGAACACAAGGGAGCCCTTGGATGGTCGATTGCAGACTTTAAGGGAATTGACCCCTTGATTTGTACTCACCACAATCATCTAGAGGATAATGCGAAGACCTCCCGACAACCACATCATTGGTTAAATTCAAACATGAAGGAAGTGGTTAAGGGTGAGGTCCTTAAATTGTTCGATGTGGGTATCATATACCCTATATCCGACAGTCAATGGGTGAGTCCAACTCAAGTAGTTCCTAAGAAGTCTGGAATCACCATCATATCCAATGTAGATAATGAAATTGTGCCGACTAGAGTAACTACTGGTTGGAGAATGTGCATAGAATACAGGAAGTTGAATACTGTCATGAGGAAGGATCACTTTCATTTACCCTTCATTGATCAAATTTTAGAAAGGTTAATTGGTCACTCTTACTACTACCTCCTCAATGGTATTCGGGCTACAACCAAATAGAGATAGCCTTTGAAGATCAAGTGAAGACAATGTTCACATGTCCCTCTGGCACCTTTGCTTACTGAAGGATGTCATTCACATTGTGTAATGCCCCCGCCACCTTTCAGTGATGCATGATGAGCATATTTTCTAACATGATGGGGTAATATCTAGAGGTCTTCATGGACGACTTCTTTGTTTTTGGTCAATCCTCTAATGAGTGTCTGAAAAATCTTAAATGTGTGCTGAAGAGAGGTGAGGAAAAAAATTTAGTTCTGAATTGGGAGAAGTGTCATTTTATGGTTCCCAAGGGAATAGTTCTTAGACATATAATTTCGTACAAGAGAATCAAGGTAGACAAGGCAAAAATAGATTTAATCTCTAACCTACATCCGCCCAAAAGCAAACGAGATGTGCATTCCTTCTTAGGACACGCAGGATTTTATAGGTGATTTATAAAGGACTTTAGCCATCTCTCTCATCCTTTATACAATCTCCTCTAAAAGGATGTTCCATATGAGTGGAGTGAAGAATGTCAGGAAGCTTTTACTAAGCTTAAAGCTATGTTGACCACTACTCCTATCATGTAACCACCTAATTGGAGCATTCCTTTTGAGATTATGTGCGATGTATCTGACTATGCTATTGGGGAGTTATTGGGCGAGAGAAATGAGAAGCCTTACGATATTTACTATGCAAGTAGAACTCTAAATTTTGCCCAAACGAACTACTCAACTATGGAAAATAAACTCTTAGCTGTATTCGCTTTAGACAAATTTAGGTCCTTACTTGATTGGATCTAAGATCATCATCTACATTGATCACAACGCTCAAGTACCTTCTTTCTAAGAAGGATACTAAGCCTCGCCTGATAAGATGGATCCTTCTGCTTCAGGAATTCGACATTGAAATATGAGACAAAAATGGAGTAGAAAATGTAGTATCTAACCATCTCTCTAGACTTGTCATATCTGATTCTGTTGAGCTGACACCTATAAACTATAATCAATTATTTAGGCTCTCCTAATTACCTTGGTTTGCTAATATTGTGAATTATCTTGCCACAAGTTTCACGCCAATACATTGGACTGTGTAAGATAAGAAAATATTCTACGCTGAGGTACATAAGTTCTTCTGGGATGATCCTTATTTGTTTAAATATTGCTCAGACCAAATTCTGAGGAGATGTGTGCCAGATGATGAATATTATAGCATTATCTCTTTCTGCCACTCTCAGGCCTGTGGTCATCATTTTTTTGCTAAAAAGACCATGACCAAAATTTTACAGTATGACTTTTATTGGCCCACTATGTTCAAAGATACTCATGATTTTTGCAAGGCTTGTGAGCATTGTCAGAAATTGAGAGGTTTGTCCATAGAAACATGATGCCTCTGAACCCCATTCTGATCATAGATGTATTCGATTGCTGGGGCATTGATGTTATGGGATCACTAACTATATTTTGCTTGTGGTAGATTATATCACCAAATAGGATGAGGCGATCCCGTACCGGAATAATGACCACACCACAATCATTTGATTCTTGAAAGAAAACATCTTGTCCAGGTTCAGAACACCTAAAGCTATCATATCTGATGGTGGCTCACACTTTTGCAATAGGCCATTCAAGAACCTAATGAAGAAATACGATATTTCGCATAAAGTGAGCAACCCATACCATCCATAGATAAACGGTTAAGCCGAGGTTTCAAACAAGGAAATTAAACACATTCTGCAAAAAAAAAAAAAAAAAAAAAAAAAAAAAAAAAAAAAAAAAAAAAGTAAATCCAGACCATGAGGATTGGTTGATTAGATTGACCGATGATTTATGAGCTTATCATACTGCTTTCAAGACCCCCATTGGAATGTCTCCCTTTAGACTTATCTATGGGAAGGCTTGTCATTTGCTTGTGGAGTTAGAACATAAGGCCTACTGGGCAATCAAAAATATGAACTTTAACTTAGACAATGTTGGCTTACTACTCAACTTATAGTTGAATGAACTCGAAGAAATTTGGAACGATGCTTATGAAAATTTGAGAAATTACAAGGACAAGATAAAGGTGTTCCATGATCAGAACATCCTTTGAAAATTATTCACACCAGGTCAAAAAGTCCTTCTGTACAATTCCCAATTACATCTCTTTCCAGGTAAGCTTCCCTCTCGTTGGACCAGCCCCTTCATTGTTAAAATGGTATATCCTCATGGGATTGTCGAGATTGAGAATCCAAAAAATGGCAATAATTTTAAAATGAATGAACATCGTTTAAAACCATTCGTCAAGAAATTTGATTACAAGGGCATGTCCATCCCTTTGACTGATCCTGTATATCAGCATTGACTTCCTAGTCTGATGGAGGTATAGTTAGGTTTATTATTTTTATAGGATTTAAGATTAAGTTATATTTTGTCTTAGTCTTATTTAGTTTCGTGCTAACCCATCTACATATGGAGAACTTTGAGAGATTGCTTCAATTCGTCTTCCTCATGTACTACCTTTCCATCACTTCCCTTTTAATTTTGTTGTCTTATATGCATTAAATGTTTACATCTTTTACATTGAGGACAATTTATAATTTTGGTTGGGGGTGTGGGATTAAGAAATCTAATCTAATCAGTGTTTTCTTAGTTTTTCAAGCAAAATTTTGAAAATTTTCAAACTTTCAAGTTAAAAACTTGTTAGGAAAGTAATAGTTTATGCAATTAAGAAAGTTTTGAGTATTATGATGAGATTGAGAGTTGAATTTTGAATTTATGGAGTTTGATCAACTGAGTAGACTATTGCTAAATTCTTCTGATTGGTTGGTTAAGAGATAGTTTGAATACCATTTCAATCTAATTCACAATATCACACTTGACTTGTTTTCTATGAAAAAGACTAGAGTTTCTGATGATAATATGAATATCACTGATAGAGATTGAGAACTAAATTTGGAGAATTTTTTCCACCTTAAAAGATTAAATGAGTGAAATGAACCAGTTTGAAAATAGTTAAAATCAACAAAAAAGCCATTCAATAAGACTTCTCTGTAAAGAAGGAAAATACTAAAAAAGAAGGTGAAAATGGTCGTTGATAGAAAATATAAAAATGAAAAAAGAAGAAAAAGGGGATGAGTTTGAAATCAATACTTGGTAATCTATTCATCTTGAAGTGATGAGCATAGATAACATTATGAAACAATAGTTCTTTCCTATGAAAAGTAAGTTGGTTTTCAAGAACCACGTTAGAGACTTGATATGTGAACTTATGCTCTTGGTTAATTGATGTAGGAAGACTTAATTCAATTGTTTACTCATAAGATTCAGCTTTAGGTTTTTAAATTTTCACTCTCTCATCCTTTATTCTACTCATTCATACTTGATTTTACAAAAGATTATTTTCCGGAAGAGATTTGAAACTTGAGAGTTGAATATTACTTCATGCATGTTTTGCTCAGGACTAGTAAAATGCTGGTTGGGGGATGTGTCGAGACTCAAATATTGAATATTTTCCCCTCATTATACCTTGGTTTTATGATCATGATAATGCTTAATTGTTGTATTTTATTCATGTTTCTCTTGCAAGGTGATTTCAAGAGCTTGAATTTTTTTTTAAAAAAATGATGTTAAAAGTGTACAATTATATGCTTAAAGATTACCAAGGTAAGGATGGATGTTCGGAGATGAAGATTGAAGATTTCAAGGGCCCCAGATCCAAGAAAACCAAGTGAAGAAAGAAGAAAGTCCAAGTTGTAAAGTGCATAAATCCAAAAGTGATGAAAAGAGAATGTTAATGCCATCAAGCACACTTTAATTCCATCAAAGTAAGTGTTCGATGCCATCGACGGATGATCAATTGCATTGAGATTAAATGGAAAAAAAAATAGACTTCTTCTAGACAAAGGATGGCAAATATCGATCCCATCGAAGATCCTTCAATTCCATCGACCATAGTTTGATACCATCGAGAATTTCAAGATTTTAGATTCAACTCATTGGACAGTTCTAGGCACTTTTTGATTACATCGAAAATCTATTCGATGGCATCGAAAGCTTATCGATGCCATCGATGGGATATGCAGTGCGAACGCGAGGAATTCAAATTCAATTAGGAAAGGTACCTTCGATTCATCAAAGACTTGTTCGATGGCATCGACATAAATGCGGATTGCGTACATTAAGTTAGTTTTCAAAGTCAGTGGATCAAAGGCTTTAAATATGGGTTTTTCAAGAGATTCAAGATAGGAATTATGGTTCAAGGAGCAGAGCAAAGGGTGGAGTTGCTGCCAAGGAGTTCTTTTTTCGCTTCCTTAGTTTATTTTTCACGTTTTCCCTTGAGAGTTTTAGTTTAATCATGTCCATGGTTAAGTAATCTCTTAGCTAGAGTTAAGAGGTGAAACTTGTAGTTTATTTTGATGTTTATTTTACTTTGATTCAAGTTTATGTTAAACTTTCATTGATTTATAATTTTAATGATGGAATATTTCTATTTTTCTATGATCTATTGTGACTAAAATTATAGTAGGTGCTCCGAGAGCTTTGAATATCTTCATCTCCCTTTTCGGATTCGAGTGATCTGCAAAATTCGTGATTCATCATTGTCTATAGGCATGGTTGATGCATGAACTCCCTGTGATCATGAGATTGGTGCTCCAAGTCTGAAATAGTTCAATGAAGTTCAACACCACTTCAATATAACTGTTTTATCTTCCATCTAAATAGAATAGGACTTCGATTCCTATTGTGATCTTATCGAATCAAGTAAAGTAGCATCTCAATAATTACAAGTGGATCCTTAACGCTCTAGTTTCTTTTATTTTAATTACTTTAATTACATAATCATTCTCACATTATTCCAGTTTTTAGATAATAGTTCTAAGTCTAGTTGTTTTCAGAGTTCGTTAAGTAAAGTCCATGTGGATTCAACCTCGGTCTCATTGAGTTATTACTACAACGCAACCTTAAACTTGGGGTTATGAACAATGAATAGAAGAGGAATGCATTAATCTAAGCTGAAATGATGAGTAAGAAGATTGGGACAATATTATTTGACACTAGCTTTAGCATTTACACATCTCCATGATGCCTCCACAGGGAGATATCTGCAAATGAGATAACTTTTTCAAGCTTTATCTTTGAGCTCAACCATCTTGAAATCAGTCGATTCATAGTCTTCTGTGAACCAGTCTAGACCGAACTCTTTATCATGAAAATGGTTTTTTTTTTTTTTTTTTTTTTTTTTTGTTTAAGTGATTGGGTCTAGTTAGGCTAAGAGAGGAAGAAATTCATATAGTCCACGAATGAATGAGTGGCTTTAGTCTGTAGGGAAGAAAATATTTCATTGGTTGAAGGAAGTAAAATAATATGAATGAGGTATAAGATTTACAAAAGAAGAATAAACATATTCATATACCACATTTTCCACATTTGAAGAAGTCATGTGGGCCCTCCATTATGGTAGAAACCTTTGGTGGTTGCTTCAAAGATGCTTCGTCCTTGAGCTAGCACCTCAACTAAGTGAATATATTCCTTTGTGATCTAAACTTAGAACAAGCCATATGAATTCACATCAACAAAAATGAGTGTGCTCTCGATCATTAACTATATCATGTATTTGGCGATGAATCAACATAAAGTTGGAATAAGCTTTTCAACTTTTATCTAAAAGGACGAAGTGATGCTTTTTGTTTGGAGCGAAGCTTGGATAGATTGAATCTTTGAAAGGAGGAAGGTGGGTTCATGAAAGCACAGATATCCATGACTGTAGGACTCATAGGGCTACATCTGAAGTGAAAAGTATTGGCCAATCGGCTCCAAAAAGTTGAAGCAACCGAAAGGAGAGAAGTGTCAGTTGGATAATCATGTAGAGAGATGCTGATACATTCGTAAATGTCAATCTATCTCCATCTATCGCAATGTTGTGCCTCCACTTGGGTGTACTACTATGACCATCCATTTATTGGTCTCAGCTAGGATCTTAAAGTCTTAAAAGCATTTACAGGATCTGATAGAGGATCAGACTAAATGAGGAGTGTTTCACCTGGACAACTAGGAAAGAAAAGTTCTAGCGATCGAATCTGCTCATGAGTAATCTTGGGTTGGAAAGCCAATTCAAGTAAAAGGTATGCCAAACCTGGGTAAATAGATGTGGTAAAAATGATGCCATCGATAATCATATGAGAAAGAATATCCAATACTTTCGTGGAACCTTCTTGACTAAATATTAGAGCAGTAGAAGAAGAATCTGCCATAACAATTGTAGAGAATTCAAAGGAGATGAAATTTTATGGGAAGGTGTACAAAGCAAGAATCTTAAAAAGGAAAAATGGATTCAAAATTCGGTATATATCGGTTAGGAAAGTGTGCATTAATGAGAGGATAATCATGACTCCTCTTATAACATGATTCTGTACCATGTGTCCTAATGATGGTTGTAGAAAAGAAACTATAAATAATGTTATGTTAAGCACACATAGATTGTCAAATTTCGTAAGATGAAAGTACTTCATGGTCAGATCACAAGTATGGAATCACAACTACTCTACATGCCTGAAGATAAGCTCAAGATTGGCTTATGATCGACTCAAGATTGTCACATCTTCTCAAGAAATTGACGTCCGAATTAAAGACAAGATCAAGTCAAAGTTCATGACAAGGTGTCTCATATATTTGCTAAAACACGGGTAGTATAACCTTAGAAAGACCTCGGGTTTAGGTACTTTCAAAAATTCATTAACTTGGGTTTTAATAAGTATTTTTTCTATGGAATTCGACCAACCTAACTTCAAGCCCAAGCAAAATAACAAATTAAGTTAAAAATTCAGCTAGCCTAAGCTTGAAATTCGACTAGCCCAAGAAAGTTCGGGTCAAATTTTAGCCATGCAAATTTTTTATTTTTGCGGGAATTTGGCGAGCCGAATTTGACCTCAGGCCAGCTGAACTTTGGATAGATCTCATTCCGCATAATTCAATAGTCGTTGGAATGAATCCGGTGAAATCCGACTAGCTAAAGCCAGTCTTAAGCTAGCCGAAGTTCTAACCTCTTTTCCTATAAATTGTGGCTTTGTGTCATTATAAATTACAACAAAACTTTAATATAATCCTTCTGCAACAGGGAGAAAAGCTTAAGTCCTCAGCAAGCTATCTGTGTGGTATTTATAATTTCATTTATAGCTTATTCAATTCCCTTATCTCAAGATCTTTTTAATCTTATTCTAAGAGAGTAATCTATACTCTTCTTTGAGATCTAAGAGAATTAAATCAAGTAGCATTTGGATTTTTCATTTATAAAATCAATAGAACCCTATACTCTTCTTTTTTTTCTTTTTCTTTTTTTATCGAACACTGCGCCATTTACGTTCAAGAAAGAAGTTCTTCTACTATAAGCTTCTGCTACGTCTTCGAATCTCCATTTGAAGATAAGTACATTATTTTACTGTATTTCATTTTAGGTTTGTCCGAGATAGCTTGTGAAAATCTCAGTATGGTTTTTATTTGTGATAACCCGTGAAAATTACAAAAGGGATTTTTATTTATGACAGCGCGTGAAAATCACAAAAGGGTTTTTTTTTTGTGATAGCTCGTGAAAATCATAAGGAACTGTATCAGGTTGTTAAAGTGAACCTATGAAAACCTTATTATAGTGAAAGCCAAAATTACGTGGGTAGTAATTTTGGGAGTGGAGTAGGTGTGGTTGGTTTAAGCACCGAACCACTGTAAATCCTTGTGCCTTGTGGTGAATGCTTTAATCTTTTGGTGGTGGATGCTATTTATTATTTTATTCTTGTGGTGAATGTTGTAATTCTTTTATCTTCTCTTACTAGTTTA
Source organism: Magnolia officinalis (assembly GCA_021015155.1). Classification (NCBI taxonomy): domain Eukaryota; kingdom Viridiplantae; phylum Streptophyta; class Magnoliopsida; order Magnoliales; family Magnoliaceae; genus Magnolia; species Magnolia officinalis. Next base: position 57,181,774 of record JAJHSJ010000012.1, read on the forward strand.
AAAGATTGATTTTAAAGATATTCTTGAAATAAGGTTGTCCTGCCTAATATTTTAGGTAAAGGTTGTCCTACGAATCATTTAGAATCAAGGTTTCAATAGTTAACCAATTGAGATTTTTGTACTCTGTACTCTTTATATATTCCACATTTATTTCAATTATTTGGCATTGCACTAAACACCCCCCCCCCCCCCTTCTTATAGGACATCGGTAGCTCTCCTTTTTAGAAACAAAACTACCATTGGTTTTCATCTTGACTAAGTAGAAGCAATGGGGAGCTAACACGTGGAAAGTTGGTCGATTGCATTTATTGTACTAAACAATGAGCCACCGTTAGTTTCACCTTTTTTTCCCAAAGGCAAAGTGACGTGAGGGTTAATGTTGTACCCTATTTCTGACAATCCCTAAAATAGCCAATTTGAAACAAACACCTGTCATTGCACGGGAAAGAAATAGTATGCAAAAGATCTTCATAGATATTTGGAGCTCTTTTCACCGAAGTACAGCAGGCCCTGAGTTGGATGGTACACGTTATTTGATGATGAGGCATGAACAAGAAGCTCAAGAGACAGAAAGTGGTCGAGCAAAAAAGAACGGTTAGAGGGACATGAAGAGACAGAAGGATCCGGAAGACCTGCATGGCAACGATTCAGCTACCATAACCGTTGGAATAAAGAAGAGAAACACCTGAAGAGAAGTTGCAACAGAGATTTATAAATAACAAGAAGTTTAGTAAAGAGTCTCATTCCAATTCAACAAACCAAACAAATTTATCTTTCCTTATCATAGTTATGCTCTATCTTAGGAGTAGCGATAGTCTGTAGCAGTAATCTAAGTTTATGCTCATATACTGGACTATTTCTCATTTGCAACACAAGATGTTCTTTTGGAAAGGCTTATTACAGTTGTTCCTTGTGACCGACTGTAAGTATTCATTTTTTATTTGATTGCACTCGTATGTTAAAGTCATTTCGTAAAGAAGTCTAGTTATAACCCATCTTTGGAAGAAGAACCCCACCCTCCAACAATTGCCTGATCATTTGATAACTATGTTGCGAGTGGCTAAATATGTGATCGATCTTCTTATATCTTGATAATTTATGATCGCATTTGACATATCTACCTATCGTGGCGCTTGGGGTCAAGTTGTTTGGTTTAAATTGAGCTGCACAATTGATTCTAGCATGCCCACACAGACCACGTGTGATAAATAAATAAATAAAAATAAAATAAAAACTTCTAACCAACAATTTTTGGCATATCCAGTTGAACTTAAAACTACTTGGTTTTAATAAATATTTATTGTGCACCGACTGTGCAATGAATTGTAATAGAAAAAGTTCTAACAGCGATGTTGACTATCCATCATACACCTCTAACATTTACTAGCTCATCCCAATACATTATAATGTATTGATCCTAGTTTGATCAAAGCCTAAGATAATGGATGGTTCATATTAACTATACCCGAAAAGTAGGAGGGAATAAGATAGAAAAAGAAAATGTAGGTAAATGTTTTTTATTCAATGGTAAATGAGGGGGGATTTTCCAAGAAAGTCATTTTCTTTAATTTTTTTCTACCAAAAAGTAGACTCAAAATAGCAAAAACAATTATGAAAAAATATAATTCTATTAAGTATTTTCAAAGATTCCAATATGTCATTAGGCAAAATCTACATGGTGAGCAAATACCTGCACATAATCAACACAGGCAACATAAAATACAAAAGAAAAGGGTAAAAGAATATCAAAATATGAGGTATAGAGATTTATGTGATTTGACAATTTATTATATTCATGGGACTATATATAAAGGTTTTTCCCCTTATTTAAGATAAGAGAAATTAAATAAAACAAGCTCAACTTTCTTTCTCTTTCACTTGACCGCTTGTTTGGAAGGGGGGATTAAATGGTATATAATTTCATTAGCTATATAGAATTAACACCATTATTGCACAATAATTGCATGTCTGAAAATACCATGGTATTTTGACCATTTAATCTCATATTTGGGGTCAAATTCTTACTTTGGAGAAATCACAGTATTATGTAAAACTTAGTTTGGTAGACCATGTAATTGTAATCAACAAATGAGATTTTACAACTGTAAGACCCAACCCGAGTGCATGTGTGTGTGTGTGCATTTTGTTTCTCTCGGTCTCGTGGTCCTATCGATTGAATCCCGACAACCTGTAACCCTGGGATAGTGTTTGTGATCATCCTTCAGTCCGTTCATGTTGACCCGACCTGGATCGACCCGAAACCTATGCCATCTTGTCCGTATCGTCGTTGTGGTTCCGATGACGCATCCCGTGCGTCCATCCGATGTGTAAATCATAAGTTGTAGGCATTTCATCATTTTAGCCCTTTGATCATGATTGTGCGGCCCACCTAGAGTGGTGTGCACGTTTTTTCAAGATGACCCATCCCATTTGCACAATTTCCAACCAACACTACCCAAACCTCCATCTTTTACACTACCCACACCACTTAACACTACCCATCCCTAGTCTATAGTCACCATCTAACCCTTCTTTTGCTAGCTCATGATGAGCTCTCTAACCCATGCCTCCCTTCCCTAGAGAGAGCATGATAGAATTCTCTAATCTAGGTGGTCTCTTTAGAGAGACCATCATTGCATTTCCACAACACCTCTCTCTCTCTCTCTCTCTCACTCTCTCATTTCTCCCTTCTCTCTTTTCATTCTCTCCCTAGCAAGAGGGTGGGATGTCCCCACCATCCTCTCATATTTCAACCGCCTTTTCCTCTATTTCCTCTCAATCCATCCATCCATATCTCATCTCACCTATCAATCTTGCTTGTTTGGAGCCTTAGAATCCTAGAGATGGAGTTTGGTGGAGATCAAGAGGTGGGTGCATGTCTAAATGTGTAATTTCATTTCTCTCGTATAGATCTTCTTATTCCTTTCATTTGGAAAGTGTAGGACCCACCAATCAATGGTGGAGATCCTACACAATCCCTTGGATGTGGCCAAATGGCCTATCTTAAGCATGCATGTCCCATGCATCGGGTTTTCCTTTATGAACCCCATCATGGTGGTATCCTTTGATTTCATAGCATAAATGGTCATCTAGACCTTAAAATCAAGGTTGGGATGGCATCCCAACCATTCATCTTGATTATAGTACATGCATGATATAGATCTATGTTGTAATCTTATATCAATGAAGATGTGTGGGTGTGATTGTTCTTGGGAGGGCTCATTAGTGGCGGAGCCCTTTCCCTATGGCCGGATTGTTTCCCTCTCTTAGTCCTCTTTCCTTAATTTTCCCTGACGTGTGTGGCCCATTTGGTGGGCCTTGGGATGTCTAGAAAATTCAGCAATGGTGGGACGCCCATGCCAACAATTTTCCTGATTTTGGGTGTCCCATTTGCTGCCCAAATGATGCATGCAAGGTGTGTAGACTTGAGTTTATGATCTGGACATTTGTGGGCCCCACTAAGGAAGGTCACACCTCTCTTTATTTGATGTATTTATCTAGATATGGGCTAGTATATCCAGCCATATACGGTTATCCAAAAATTCTAGACTGTTTGCATGGAATGTGGTATCTGATTTTTGGCTTGGAGTTTACTCATGTTTGAGGGTTCTTTTCTCCCTGATGTGAGTATCCTTTGGAGTAGTGGACCCCACCTTGAAGTACCCTAAATTCTTCCTCCAGCTGTCCATCCAAAAGCACCCAAAAGGGAAGGCCCATAGGGGTGGACGGTCCACCTTGCTGGACCGTCTACCCCTATAGAATGAAGGGAAAACACAAATTTCAGTTTGGATTTTGAGGGGTGGGCCACCTTTTGTGGACCCCACCTTACTATACCTTCCAGAAAAAAATATTAACCACTTATCCGTCCCCTTTTGGACAAGATTGGGCCCACTTTATTAGGTGTACATTGTATGGACAGTAACATTTTTTTTTTTATGCAGCAGATTTTCTGTTTAAACCTTGTTGTCCATGTGGTTGCTTCATGTTTAGCTTAGGCTTAAGGCTTCCTAATTGGCCTATCTTGTGGCCCATCATGTAGGGACCCATCTCAGGTATGTGGGCCACCCTTTTTCCACCCAAAATTGGGGGTGCTTGCAGCTGGACTGGCTGCCCACAACTGGACGTTCCAGTTGGGCTGACGTCCAGCCATGGGCTGGTCATCCACCCCATTTAGCCCACCTTGATGTATGGTTATCCAAGCCGTCCCCTCTCATGTTGCCCCCCTTGGACGTGGCCCATTCCCTAGTGGGATGTCCACAAGTGGGGCCCACTCTGGTGTTACCTTGGGACAGCCGTCCAAGCCCCCATGACCGTCCACCATAGGACGCCCAGCCTATGGGCTACTGCTGGACTTGTAGTCCAGCAGCTGGCCCGCTTGATGTTTGTATTGTATCCACTCCCTTCCTCTGGTGGGAGCCATTGTGACATGTATGGGTCGCCAAATAGCAAGAATTTCACTTAAAATAAATTATTGCTGGACTCCAACAGGCCCAAAAAGTGGGTGGGCTAGAATTTCAGCAATAAGCCCAAACTTGCTGCTCATAAGTGTTTGTTTTGGGGCAACATGGCTCACTAGATTTGGGGATGTTTGTACATGCATTTTGCCCTATTTCCTATCATACTTTGGGCTTAATTAGTGCACATTTGAGACCCACCCCAGTTGGGTTTTATTGGGTCCATATTTTTAGCTAATTGTTGCACTTTTTAGGCCTTATTGGGCTGAAACTTTCTAGATAGGCCCATTGGATCTTTGGGCCTATATTTTTCATATTAATGTGATGGGTTTATGGGCCAAATTACACAAGTAGTTGGGCCTTTGGTTGCCCGCCAAATTAACTATATACTTCGGCCAAGTTATAAGGCCCGATTCACTTGATTTAAGCTTAACGATTTGCTCATATGGTTGGAATAACGGGCTGCCCGTTAAGACCACCACGATATGTGGGTTTATGACCCTTATGTTGGGCCCAAACCTTGCTTATGGGCCCATAATATTACTTATGAGTTGGGCTTGGTATGATTGCCCACTAGGCCCATGATTGGTATAGGCCTTAGGCCTTGTTCGTATTTGATTAGAGGCGGGCTACCTCTTGGGAACCAGTTGAGGTTGGATGTCCTCCTTGGTGATCCTAAGGTAGGCCCATGGGTTTTCTATAGGTGGTTAGAAGCCCACCATAGACCCTTATTAGGACCGCTTATCCTTCTAGGCTCATATATTGTATTCCTTAGCCTTGTGGGCTACCCCAATCTATTGGGCCCCCACTTGAGGATTTCTCCTTAGAGTATCTATCTAAGCGCCTAGACTTGACCCCTCCTTGGGAAGGAGGAGTGTATTCCAAGTCATCATCGTCGTATGGTGCACCTATTTCACCCTCATTACCCATATGCATCATTGAGTGGTTGGATTGCATTTGTGTGTGGTCATTGGGTTGATATGATGGAGAGATGGAGTTTTCCCCTCTTATGCACATTGAGTGCTTGGAGCTAGTGCATGATTGGTGTGCGTGATTCATGCACCACGCATCGCATCTCATGGATATTATCGCCCTTGCTTCACCAGGGCCTTGCCTCCACAGGTATATTCATGGATGGCTGAATGTGGACACCGAAAATATATTATTTGAGCATTTGGGGTACATAGGATATCCCTGGGTGAAAGCCCCTAAACCTTCAAGGTACCTAGAAGATGCCTCAACATCGTGACCGAGTGGAGATTATGAGCGCCCGAGTGCCTTACACTGTTAAGCCGCATCTCCCACTGTCGTGTAGTTGGTTGAGATGGGATGTGGCCTTATCCGCCTGAGTGAGAGGGCATTGCTAGGCTGAGTCTGACCAGCTCGTGAATGGGTCCACTACCGTCAAGCCTTGTTGGTGATTGGTTGTCCACAGGCAGGTAGTGTGGTCTCTTACGCTCATTCGACTATGCGGTCTTGAGAGCGGCAGTCATCCAGTAGTGCATTAGACCCCGGTGATATTCCTTATGATGGAAGTGTATGAGATATTTGGACTGGTTATGAGCATTGGCATTACTTCGCATTGCATTAGTATCGGCTGTATAAGCCTTATTGCATTGCATAGCCTTGGTATGACTTCCTGCATTCATGGCTTAACCTGGGTAAGGCTAGTGATATTGGCATTGATCATGTTTTCCTTCTGCATCCTTTATTATTCTTCTGCATACCATTGTCACACACGTTCACCACCCTCTAAGCTTTCTATAAGCTTATGCACAATTGATGCGTGCAGGAGATCCTAGGTCATCGTAGTAGCGAATGAGCTGTGGATTTGGATTGACGCGAGCTGAGGACCTGTTACAGACCTTTCCTTCCCTCTTTCTGCATTATGTATTTCCTTTTGAACTTTGTACCTGTAAAGTTTAAATTCCTAGTGGATTTTACAGTGTGTTCCTTGGTTTATTTCTGAGATTTACTTGCTATGATCTTAGGTGTGCTCTATTGGATTGGAATTGTGATATGAAAATCCTCCTTGTAGGATCCTAGGATCAGAATCCTATCTCAGGAGTCGAGAATGGGGCCGGAACTGGCTGTCAGGTTCCTTGTGAGTATGATCATCAAGTCTGGGGCATGACAACAACTAATGTCAGTCACACGTATTCATATTCAACTTAAATGTTATGTGTAAAAGGTACATATGAATAGATTGCATGAATAAAGCATGCATCAATGTAAGGCACATAGATATAATGGATTTAGAAATCCATAAAAGATCCCGTCGTATCTACCCTTGGAGTTGGATGATATGATACTTAGATTAATCCAATCTTTTCCATATATAATTTTCAAATGTCGTATGGAATTTGCTTGGGACCAAATGCAATTCCATACCACCTACTCTTCCAAACAAGGCATTAGGCGTAAACCAATCACTTTTAGAAATATGAAAGACAGAAAGTGAGAAATTTCCAATTAGGGAATCACTTTTCTTCTTTTTTCTTTTTCTTTTTTTAATGTGATGCGGGAATGCAGAAGCATGTACTAAAAGATAAGTCTTTCAGCTAGTAGCTTGAATGTGAACGTGTCTTGCTTTAAGATAAGACTCTCATATGCTACCTAACAAGCAATTAGCATTATTAGAGCTTATTTTACTAGTTTGTTTGATCATTAAAAGACCTCACTTTGATGCATGTGTTGTATATCTATGCTATCAATCTAATTTTCCAGCTTATTTTAGGGCATGATCCAAAAAACTTAAGTAGATCCAAGTCTCAAGTGAACCACAACACAGAAAACAGTGATAATTGACAATTGAAAGCTTATTGTAATCAAGCTGGTATTTGTGTTTTCCCTTCATCTAGGTATATTTGACATTATCAATGGGTGGGATGGAAAATAAATATTTTGATGGGCTCTAGGAAGTTTTTAATGGTGGGTATTCAATAACCATTGCTTTAGTTTTTGGCACGTCCTAGAATGATTCCAAAAAACTGATGAACATTGCTAATATATAATACATATATCAAGGTGGGTCCCACAATAAGGGAAACACCGACTACGGTTCCAATCCCTATTACACGTGCATATGAAACTTGTATGGCCCCCAAAAAGTTTTTAATGGTCGGTGTTCATTCAACACTGGTTCCTGTAATGTGGTCCACTTGAGATTGGGATATAACTCATTTTTGGTATCATACCATAAAATGATCTAGAAAAATAGATGGATGGAATGGATGAAACATATACATCATGGTGGGGCCCACAGAGCACTGACCACCAGCCATTGGCTGGTGGCCGGGGGAGTAGCCAATTCATTTCTATGATGGACCTTTATCACTATCAGTAAAAAGTAGGCAGCTAGAGATCTCCAGATTATCTAGTCACAGCTTCCTTTTGATCTTCAAGACCAAAGCAGAGTACATTGAATTCCAGGAAGACGTTTCCCTTTAGTCCCTAATGGGAATAGAGTTGATTTCCCCATGGTCCATGAAGTTGGTCATGGGAGAAGAGGGTACATGGATTAGGTTATTTGGAATTCCAGCTCATGCTTGGTTTGAAGCAGTTCTTTTAGATTTGGGCAATTATTTTGGAAGGGTTCTCCAAGTGGATGTCAATGCGAGATTCAGGATCTTCCAAGGATTTGCTCATATAAAGGTGATGGTTCGTCCAGGGGTGGATCTGAATAGGGTCCTCAGTCTAAAGGTTTTAGACAGAGTCTTCTCAATTTATGCAATTATGGAACCTACTGCAGCAATAAGGGACCTACCATTACAGTCTTCGACTCGCCAAGTCCCGGATAGCACAAAAGAGTGGGCTAAGAGAACATTTCAACACCCACAAGAGCAGCATACAGGCCTGAACCAGGGAGGAGAGACGTAGTGCAAGTGGAAGCCCTGAGGTTAGATAGACAGCTAATCCTGGCCCAGTCGCAGAGGTCATCTCCTGAGGATATCCATGAACCACCCCCCCCCCCCCCCCCCCCATATGTTCGACAAAATTCCACTGTCAGAGGCATAACCCTCTGGCACGACAAGGCAAACTAGTCCAGTCCCATAGCTGATGAAGAAGACATCATCATAGTCCCAACAGAAGAGACAACAATTCAGTTGTTACGACATCCCCACATCTAGTTGGTTAGCTCGTCGCATAGGCAAATAGCCACTTTCCCTGAAGTTAGGCTATCCTGCAAAGCCCCCCAGGTTCAAATGTCGTTGCAGGTAGCAGACGCCCTTCTTCGAAATGTCAGTAGGAAGAGTGTTTATCTCCTATTTAGATCAGCTGGTAATTCCCCCCTTGGCACTAGTAAGAAGGGCCCAGAAAGGGACGTTTTAGTTCGAGATTGCCTGCTTATTGATGCTGAGGTAGGTTCCCCTACATCTCCGTGCTCGGTCATTCTGGCAGCCCTAGCAAAAGTTCAAGTTTCAGTTGAAGATATCATTCGTGAAAGGGAGCTCAAAGAGGAGCGACCAGAATACGACAATTTACTCACTCCAAATCCAGTCTCACGCAAAGCAAAATTTACTATTGATCTGTCCCCTTCTTCTCTCCAGCAGTCAGGCTGGAGGGCTAGGAAACATACAACCCGCCTGATGGTCATCTCGAATCCAGAGTGAACATCTCAACAGACCTCTCTCACAAGATGTTAGACGCTAGGAATGTGTCCCCAGTTCAGCTGAAAGCCACCTCAAGTGTATCCGAAGAACACCCAATCCAGAATAGGCTAGAGACAGCTGCTCAGAATATTTTGAAATCCCTAGCGGAATCTAGGAGAACCAAACTATTGAGAAGGTCAAAGGTGATATACACAAGAGGTGATTGGGAATCCAAACTTCATAGATTAAAGAGAATGGCAGTTAATTCTGGTTGTGTTACTGATGGATAGAATCCTAGTTTGGAATGTCCGTAGCATTGGCAATCAGTGCACTATGCTGTCCTTTAAAAGGCTCATCAAGAAGTTTGATCCCTGGATATTCTCCATTCTTGAGCCCATGCTTTCAGACGAAAAGAGAGTGGGGATTGGCTTATGCATGGGTTTTCACCAATCATTCTCCAATTCAGATATCGGGGGAAAGATTTGGGTCTATTTCAAAAACTAGATTTCCCACTCCCTTGTCAATAAATCTAACCAATCTTTGTCTATTACTTTCTCTTTGCAGTCAATTCCTTCACCAATCATGATCACTTTCATTTATACAAGCTGTGACCGGATCCAAAGAAGGAGCCTTTGGGGTGAACTGGCAACAATCTCTTCAGCTATCCACAGTCCCTGGGCTGTGTGCGGAGACTTTAATGCCACAATTGAAGCAAATGAAAGAAGGAACTGTAGAGTGGCAGACAGAATCAGCTCGCTAGAATTCGCGACAGCTATTGATAGTGCAAGTCTTTAAGATGCTGGCTTCTCGGGCAATCATTTTACATGGAGCAATAATCAAGGAGGAGCGGCCCGTGTGTGGGCTAGGCTGGACAGGGTCCTCATGAATGCAGCCTGGTCCTCAATGTTTCCGAGATTCCAGGTTATCCATCTACCCCGTATCAATTCGGACCACGCCCCTTTACTATTGGCTTTTCCCCAACCCTCAACCCCAACAAGCCCTTCAGATTCCAAAGCATATGGATCCAACATGAGTCTTTCCACCAGGTGGTGAAGTCAGTGTTGGAATCAGAAGAGTTTCACCACCCAATTTACAACATATTGTTCAAGTTGAAGAGAGTCAAACTGGCCCTAAAGCTGTAGAACAGAGAGGTCTTTGGAAATATTTTCGTGCAGCTATCTCTCGCTGAGCAAGAAGTGGAGAATTGTGAGCGTCAAATGCATGATGCAGCGGCTGCAGTGGGCGTGAATAGCGACCTGCAAAAAAATTATTTTGAAGTGTCAGGAAACCTTGGTCATTTACAACTGTTGGAAGAACGATATTGGAAACAAAAAACGAGGATAAGTTGGCTGGATGTGGGCAACAAGAACACAAGCTTTTTCCACGCTACTGTGACAGAAAAACAGAGAAGAGCGGTCATTAGTAACATAGTGTTGGAAACTGGCTAGACACTGGATGATATTACTGACATAAAGCTAGCGGCAGTGGAGCATCTCCAAAGTCTATTCAATGCGGTCCCTTCTGAAATTAGTAATGGTCTGCTAGATATTATCCATTCTATGGTAACGCTGGATCAGAATGAAATGTTGATGGCCCCACCTACCAACTTGGAAGTCCATCAGGTTGTCGTGTCCATTCCAGCTGATGGCGCAGCTGGCCTTGATGGTTTCTCTGGATGTTTCTTCACTGCCTATTGTGGCATTGTGGGTCAAGACCTCCTCAAAGAAACAACTTTCCTATTTCAAAGTGGCCCCCTCCCCAGAGCAGTCTCCGCTTCTTTGATTTGCCTAGTCCTGAAATCAACTTCGCCTAAGAGGTTCTCAGACTTTAGGCCGATTACTCTCTGTAACTGCCTTTACAAGATCTTCTTGAAGGTGCTTGCATCTAGGCAGAGTCTTCTACTTCCACTCCTCATTTCAGTTGAACAAGGGGCCTTCATTAAGGGAAGGTCCATAACGAAAAACATCGCTCTATCTCAGGAGTTGTTTAGAGACATGAACAGAAAAGTGCGAGGAGGTAATATTGTCCTAAAACTGGATATGGAAAAGGATTGGTCGTTCTTAAAGCAAGTCTTACAGAGATTCGGGTTCTGCAAACACCCCCCCTCCCCCGTGGATCGAGCTAGTGGAGAAATGCTGGACGAATAACTGGCTCTCGATTCTTATCAATGGTGAGAGTTCGGGCTTCTTCAAGTCCTATAGAGGCCTGTGGCAAGGTGACCCTATGTCTCCAAATCTTTTCATAATTGAGGAGGAAGTATTGAGTAGAGGTCTCAAATTGCTGGGAGATCAGGGTCGATGTCAGTCATACAAGCTTAGATCCGGTTGCCCGTTGTATCCCATTTTCTTTACGCAGACGACACTTTATTATTCTTAAATGGGAGTCTTGCATCTTTAATGGCATTGAAGACTTTCTAGACTCTTACAAATTTGCCTCGGGTCAAAAAGTAAATCTTCGAAAAAGCTCCTTTTTGCATTCCCACAAGCTCCCTGAGTCCAGGGTGAGGGCAATCAAGTCAATTCTCGGGATTGTGAGGGCGTCTGCTGGTTTTTCTTATCTTGGAGTTCACGTGTCAACAGGCAAGCTAAAAGCTACGACTTTCCAACCAATGTTAGATAAAGTGGAAGGGCAGATCCAGCGCTAGCAGGCGAGTTGCCTATCTCAGGCAGGTAGGGCTGTCTTAATGCATCATGTATTGAGCAGCATCCCGATACGTTCCTTAGCAGCAACCCATGTCCCGACTCAAGTTCTAACCTCTTTAGAAAAGAAACTTGTGGCTTTCTTCTAGGGTTGGACTAATGGCAAGAACAAATGCCACTGGAGGAGCTGGAAATCGATCGCTATCCCTAAGGAGGAAGGGGGGCTTGGTATAAGGAAGCTAAAGGAGACGATGACTACATTTCGGTTGAAGATGGCCTGGGCTAATAAATATGCGCCGGTTAAAAGTCTTTGGAGCGCCTTTATGTCAGCAAAATATGCACAGGACATCTCTATCGCCGGTCTGTCCAGTCCAGCAGCTTTTTGCCTCTCCATTATGGAAGAGGATTCATTCTTTGTTCCCCACGGTTGAATCTTCTATGCAGTGGACCCTAACCGATGGAAAATGCAGTTTTTTGTTTACCAACTGGTCGGGTCTTAGCCCGCTCCATAGATTAGCCTCTTCCTCAGTGCTACCTACTTCACCTGAAAACAAAGCACATGTTGGGCAAGGATGGCCCGCTGCTGCCCTCAGCAGCCTTCAACTACCTCTCGCAACGGGTAGTAGACTACATTTTCCATCAAGGTTTCTGCCTCTTTGAGGGGACGAATTCCCCATTCTGGCATTTCTCTGCCTCAGGAGATTTCACTATCTCTTCAGCCTGGGAGAAATGCAGATCTCCTCAGCCCTGCAAAAGTTGGATGAGACGGGTTTGGCATAGTAAGCTTCCTCCCAGGATCTCGTTGTTTACTTGGAGAGTGATAATGAGGGCGACTGTTGTGGATGAGGCAGTAAAATCCTGCGGCATCTCCATGGCCTCTAAGTGCGTCTGTTGTAATGCAAATGCACCTCAGGGCCATTTGACTGAGTCAATTCCTCACCTGTTTCTTCATAACCAAATAGCGGTGGCTGCTTGGTCCTATTTTGGTAACATCTTTGGCATCGACGTTTTGGAGACATCGGCTATCGAAACCAGATTGGGCCAATGGTGGGACGTTGCTACTGCCAGCTCATCGATTTTAGTAGTGCACAAGGTGGGCCCATGCATCATCCTCTGGATAATCTGGAATTTCCAGAATGCGGCAGTTTTTTACGGTAAAATCCCATCAGTTGCTGAAGCGATCACAAGGGGTAGATGGTGGTTTTCCATCATCAATGGCAGTAAGTTTGAGGTTGCCTCATCTGACATTTTCGCCCATAGTAGCGTGCCTGCCCATTTCCCCTTACCAGCACCAATCTCTGAAGATCGGCTCGAAGGCCCATCAAATATTCCCCTTGATTGCAGAGGGTGCTCTCTTCCAAGACGGAATTCCCTCCACAAGGTAGTGCAATGGTTTAGACCTCAACCTGGATGGGTGAAAATAAACGTGGACGGGTCAGCAATTGGTAACCCAGGCAACTCCGGAGGTAGGGGCGTTTGCAGAGATGATAGGGGTGACTTTCAGTTTGCGTTTTCCTCGAGTTATGGCGTCGGGTCAAATGTGAATGCTGAGTTGAGGGCTATCCATGATGGAATGGAGTTTTGTCTGAGTAAAGGTTTTCACAAGGTGATAGTGGAATCAAACTCCTAGCTTGTGGTTAACTTCCTGCTTGGGTCCTCTAGCCCCGGCTAGAAATGGGGGTTCTAGATCGCTAGGATAAATCGGCTCAGGTGCAGAGGGGATTTTTAGTTCCTTCATATTTGCAGAGAAGGTAATGCGGTGACCAACACGATGGCCCATTTGGGGATTAAGGATCAAGCGTCCTCTCTGACTACTCGCCTGACAGACCTCCTGACCCAGGTTAGAGGACTCCTATTCTTGGATAAGGTGGGTCTAGGTACCATTAGGGAAGTCACAAGGGTAGAGATGGGATGAGTCTTCTCGTTGTGTAGCCAGAGAGCTCCTGTCAATTTCTTCTCCTTCCCTCTTTTGTGAGCTTTGCATAGTTTTTTCCCGTTTTTATGATAGGCTTCCCCTAGGTTTTTTGATTCCTTGGGGTACCCCCAAAATGTAATTTTATTGTTTGATATATGAGAACCTCAAAAGGAAGTTTTTTTTTTTTAATGTTTTTTTCTTTTTTATTCTTTCAAGCATGAAATGAGAGGAAAAGTGACCAAAAGTCACAAAAGAGAGAATTGCCACATCAACAGTGCATGATAGAAAGACTTGGGGAAGAGGGCTTTGCTAAGCCCACATGCGTATAGAAGTTAGCTAATGCACAACCCCACCATGCATGCCATTGTCAGTGTAGCGAACAGGTCAGTTATTGAACCATCAATCAGATGGACGTCATCGTGTGGATGTTAAAGCCAAATGATAATAATGGGCTAAGTGCCATGATATTAAAAATAAGTTGACCTGATAGAAAACTTCAGCTGATATTTTAATAACCGTACAATTTTTCAGTTAATTGTGGCCCATATAAATAGTGGACCGAGCTGATTCTAATGATAGTAGTCTACATAGTGGTATCATCTATCCTCTATGGATGGCTTGGATATTGCACCTATTTGCAATGTTGGCATATGTCGTGGCAATCAGAGGAGGAAACATTCTTCTCAAGCTGGACATGGAAAAAGCCTATGATAGACTTTATTAGGGCTTCCTGAAGACATTACTCGACAAGTTTGGGTTTGATGCTAGATGGATTGAGATGGTGAAAAAGTGTTGGTCTAACTCCTGTTCTCGATCCTGATTAATGGTGATGCGTGCGGGTTCTTTAAGTCATTGTCTATATCTCGGAAGATTTCTTAAGCAAGAGCACAACTTTTTTCTATGGATCTACCTTGCACGAAACCCCCTTGTTCAACCAAGACGATTTTGGGAAGAATCGCTCCTAACTTGTCAGTAATCATTTTAGAGAAAAGCTTATAGACACAATTACATAAGCTAATATGCCAAAAATTAGAAAATTTTACCGGAGAGGGTGTCTTAAGGATAAGACAAATGAGCGTTGATGTGAAAACCCTGGGAAGAGCCCCTCCTCTGATGAAAGAACGAACAACCTATACTATGTCTTGACCTACTGTGTCCCAACGGCTCACAAGAATGCCCTGGAGAAGCCATTAGGGCCAGGCACCCCGTATAAGGGAAGAGCGTTGAATGCCTTGAGCACCTCTTCCATAGACGGCTCAAGCAGTAGAGCCCGATTATCGCCTGCTATTACACATGAAGTAATCACCTCTAGGACCTCCCCCATCTATGTTGCAGTCTCAGCCAGTAGGAGCCTAGCATAGAACTAGATGACAAGCTGCTTAATGGATTCATTGTCAGCCCCCATCATCCCCCCATCCATCTTGATCTCCTTTATTATAGATCTCCTCATTCTCTCGAAAGTAATGTCATGGAGTATTTAGTTTTTCGATCTCCCTCGTGAAGCTACTAGTTCCTAGCTTTTGCTTCCAAAAGACTTTTCACAGAGTTCGAGGTGGGTCATCCTATATCTGGCCAGCTGCAAAGTCTGTTGTAGATGAAGATCCGAGGACCCCTGGTAGAGTTCTCAGCTTCATAAAGGTCAACTTTAACCATCCGTAAGTTGTGGAAAATGTTTCCGAAGATATCCCTGTTCTGGGCCCTTAATGCTTGCTTGATGCTCTTGAATTTTCTAGGGAGGTTCAACATCGATTCTCCTTTTATATCTGAAATCGAAGCCCTCCTAACTAGGTCATGGAAAGATTCATACAGGGTCCACATACGCTAAAATTTGAATGGCTTCGGGACGGATACCTCTTTAGGTAGAAAAGATAAAAGCAGCGGGGCATGGTCTGAGTTGAGTCCATGCAAGTACTTCATCTGACAGGATGGGAATGCGTCAAGCCATAGGTTGTTACAACACCACTCTATCCAATCTAGCCCACACACACGCTTGGCCAGCCTAGTTATTGCACCACATGAACTTTCTTCTAACAAAGTGGGTGTCGATCAACCCAGCATTGTTTATCCCTTTAGCAAATTCAGAGGAGCTTTGAGCGTCGAAGGACTTGGTCCCTCTCCTCTTCGAAGAAGTGAGGACAACATTAAAATCACCACAAACAACCTACGGAGTCAAACATCCAGCACCTAACAGGGCCAACTGCTCCCACACCCGCCTTCTCAAAACTCTTGAGCATTTCGCATAAACAAATGAGGCCATAACTGTGTCTGTTCTTCCTTGAATCCCCACCATGATGGAAAGCATCTATTTTAAAGAAGCAAGGACATCGATATATAAAAAGGATGAGGAAAAAATCCACACCTTTCCTCATTGGAAAGCACTAGAGCAAGAGGAATGGTAGTCTAATTTCAACCCTACACGTACTCGCTTCTCATACCTAAGCATTAGCTCAAGTATAGCAATGATGGCTAGTTTAAATTGTCTAATGAGCCATTTCAGGGTTCTTATAGTGGGTGTGTTTCCCACTCCACGCGCATTCCATATGAGAATATTATCCACTAACTAACTAATCGGCCATCTAGCCTCGACGTTTCAGTTTTCTGAGCCTCCCATTCTAATTTTCTTCTATCTCTCTGTTCATAAAAGCCTTGTCATGTTACCCCTCTAACTGACCTGGTGATGTGGTTTGGTTTTTTGCCTTCTGTAGTACGTGCCCGGATTTGCTTGGCATCATTCTACTTAGCACAACCTACTTTGACAGGACCCTGAAAAGAAGCTAAGAAGGTGTCATCCTCCTTCTGAATCAGGCCTTGCACCATCAAATCTTCCCTATCCCTTCAAGAGTCCCCTCTGAAGGAGTACCAGGATGTGTCCCTCTCAATGAGGATGCGACATGACAATTGGGGTCCTTAGAAGGAAGCATATAATTATGATCTTGCTACTTGCATATGAGGGTCACTTCCTGGTTCCCTCTAAGTAGGTACCCCTGTCTTACCTCAAAACATGAGCGGGAATTCAACATGGGTAACCTAGTTGCAATTGGGCTCATAAAAACCTGTGCCAGTGAAAAGGTTTGGAACTATGGAGATAGATCTACTGCTAGATGCTCGCCACCGACTACCCCTCTCCTACTATCTACCGTGATCGGATAGGAATTCCATGTCGCTGCTTCATCTTCCTCCGTTTCTTCCTCAAACCTATCACAAATTTTAAGTGGACTATGGCCCTTCGAGAGAGCCCTTCAACCAGAATATGGCCGACGAGGCGAGTAAGAGTAAATATGGGGCTCTGCTCCTCATTCAGAGTTGCTGAGATAGTCGGGACAATTCCGTGTTACGGGTTGGTCAATGTTGGCTGGAGACGATGGTTGTGTGTTCCCACCCATTATCTAGTTAACAGAGGAATAACTTGTCTCGTGGCTATTGGTTGGGCTGTTAAAGGAGCATAATCACAAACACCTTGAGAGCCAGCTCTACGTGTAGCTTGTGGTTGCATGTTTGGGAGGCCATTTTTGTAAACACCTTGGGACACATTTGCACAAGCATGTGAGGGTAGACAAAAAAGTCGAGATGGAAGTTGTGGGAGAAGTGTGGGGTCGTAGAAAGCTTTCTCCACCCACTATCTCGTGGTTTCCCTGCCCTCTCCCATGGATCGCGAGTGTTGCTCTTCTTCTCTATTATCGTCTTTGTAGCCTTAAGAATAGACCACACTAGGAATACTCTCCCTGTCAACTCCAACCTCCGCACCTTTTGAGTGTCCACGCCCAGTTGGACCATGACCTTAACTCTAGCGACAACTTGGATTAGACCAAGTAGCGAACACCTGTGGACTTCCACCACCTTACCAAAAGTTCTTCCCAAAGCAATGAAAACCAACTCCAACCAAGCATGCGCTAGTATGCCATACAAGCGAATCCATACCCCTTTCCTACCAAGGACAATTTCTAGGGTCTAGGCCACTACCTTTGATATACACATCCTGTTATGAAGAGACAAATCTAAGTAGAAAGAGATAAGCTCCAATCTTGTCTTGAAGACAAGGAGGAAGCGATCTGGGGCTATACGAGTGATATCAATAGTAGACGATACGTACTTAGATTCATTAATGCTCTTAATCAGTCGAATGAGGGGAACCTCCCTGCATTCTGCATAGCCCACTAGAGCTAGTTGTAACTCACTCTACTTCTTCCCCACTCCTTTGCAATCCGCCCTGACAATGAGGTTTTCCGCAACAAGCATCTTGCCTATTTTCCCCCTACCCCTAGAAGTCGTGATTGGGGGTTCCGGAAGCCTCTGTCTCATACCCCTTCACACCTCAAGGAAGCACATCCCCTCCTCCCAAGATGACTTAGGAAGGGTATTTGGTTGAGAGGTGGACCTAGTGTTTGATTTTTTTCTCAAAATTTTGTGGAGTTGTGCCTGTTTCCTTTTTCCATTCAAGTTGAGTTTTTCGTCAATTTTGATCAGTTCGTGACCAAATCCAGTTTCTCTCAACTCTCGATGAAATCTAGTCCAACAGAGTTAGCTCTGACAAGTTGGTTAAGTTTTTTTAGGTTTTTAAAGTATCACTTGTGTAGACACCCCCACCTAATCTGAGATTATTGATTGTAGCAAGATTCGAACAGTGACTTGTAAACTGAAAACCTTATAATACAGCAAGCCCTAAAAGCTAGAAACCCCAAAACCAGCAACCCAACAATCCTTAGAACCCAAAAATCATAAACCCTAGAACTAGCTACCATAAGACCATGTCCAAACCCGCACAAGTCCCTAACATATGGAAAACTCCTCCAACCCAATCTGAACCGACCCAGGGCTCTAACAGAGCCATTAAAACATCGAAATAGGGCAGAATGTCCCCTGTAGGCAGGTTGAAATAAAAATTTCCCACCCACTTTGGACTGATCAAAACTGTCACGTGGCACCCCAAGGCCAGTCGAAGCGATTTCACCTAAAAAGATAGGATATGAGCAGCCGAAATCCAATTTCTGCCTCCCCTAAAAGTCAACATGTTGTTGATTCGAGATGCAAGTATGAATACGAGTATCTTTGTGAGGGTTGAGTCGCCAGCAAAAATTAAATTTTGACCTGCTATTGATTGCCCTCAAATTTCCTCCAAATAATGCAAATGACCACTTTAACAGCCAATGAGGAAGTGTCATATGTCTTCAAGGTGTGAACTATATGCGGAATTGCAAAGGACCATAATGCAGGGGCATTTTCACATCGGCCTCGAGTGGGGTCGCCTGCGGGATGCCGAGGCACACTGGGGGTGGACGAGGCCCATGGGGGTGATCTCATGTTCAAGACTCCTCACCGGGGGTGATTAATGCGTATTTCACACCGGGGTCGAGTGGGGTAGCTTATGGGATACAGGGACACACTCGGGGTGGGCGGCCCATGTGAGGCGGTACCCATGTGATTTAGGGCCCACGAGGAGGGTTCGGCCGAGGTCCTAACACATGAGATATGGGTGTTGAGGGTCAAATATTGCATATTAGACCCCAGTTATTACCTGATTTTACGAATGTTATACTGTTTAACGTCTTATTTTAATCGTGTTTGTGTTGCAAGGTAAATTTAAGATCTTGGACTGGAAAAGGGTGTTAAAAGCATGAATTTGATGCTCAAGAATCACCAAGGCAAGGGACGGATCTTAAGGGACCGAGATCGAAGAATTTACACGGTAAAGATCCGAGAAAATCGAGTGATTCACGAGAAAGAGGCCTGACAATCGTCCTGAATGCAAGATCACAGGGTTATCACCATCCGTTTGATTTAAAACTTTATATCTGGCTTAAGGACCATAAAGTAACCATACACATAAAATTTTAGTCGTTAGATCTTTGTGGAAGTGTCCCAACGGACAAATAAGCCCATAAATCACTGCTCTGGGCCCACTTAATCTTTGGATATGCTTCAATTTTAGTCTTAACCCCTTAAATTATATAGAAAAATGGATGGATGGAGCGGATTCCTCACGAACATCACAGTGGACCCCACCTAGGGTCGTGCGAGTGCACAGGCGGTGCACTCCTGCGTTGCACCAGACCACGGCTTTGGTCAAAGTCGGGCTGACCCGACTCTCTTGCCAACGGACGGACCTACGTCCGTTAGGATGCAATAGTGGGCCACCGTGATCATCCTGTTGGACGATCTGAATCGTCCATTCGCTCAGGGGATGGCCACGACACTAGCCATGGTGGCCGTTTAGTCCCACGCACGTGTGAACATGTGGATCGCCATAAAACGAAGGATGAACGGCGAGAAGATTTGATACAGTGGGCCACACCAAATTCGACCATAACCACTCCTTTCTGACCGAAACTTGCCAGGAATCCAATGAACGGTGTGGATTACTCTAAAAACATCACTGTGGGGCCCACCGAACACATCAACATAAGAAAATTCGTAGCTTACACATGTCTGGGAAAACCGGATGTTACGGGGAGTTGTATGGCCCAGATCACATTTGGATGACTAATCCAAACCATCCAAAAGCTTGGAAAGGGGTCTCTACCCCAACCATGGAGCCAAAATCAGTCCATAGGACATCTTCTAGCAGAAAATTTCGTCTAAACACAACTTGGTTTGCTTTTCGAAGCTACACGTTACATGTGTTGCGTACGGACTTCTTCACACCGACGCCCAGTTCCACCGACTTCATTCCACCGCCCTTGGTGCCTATATAAAGGAGAAGAGGAGAATGAAAGCATTCAAGAATCGAGGGAGCTTGGACGTGAGAAGCATAAAGAAGAGAGAGACGTGGAGTCGGTTAGCCATTCATCCTTCCTCTTTAGTCCTTTTTCCTCTTCCCTTATGTTTTTAAGAGATCTTAGTTTCGTCATGTCTATGATGAGCCAAACCTCTTAGCTCGGGCTAAGAGGTAAAGCTTGTAGCATGATGGGGCGTTGTTTATGGCTTTGATTCATGTTACATTGAACTATCTTTGATTTGATTTGATTATAAGGAATATTCATAGTTTTTAATGGTTTATTATGACTTAAATTACAATGGATCTGCGATAGCTTTGAGTATGTTCTTTTCATTATTATTGTGAGCGTAGGAGCCCTGTTGTTCACCATCGTCTCATGGACATGGTTGGATGATGGAATCCTTCCTAACATTCATAATTCTTTCAGATTAGTTGTGGATTGGTAAAATTTTATTGTTTACTTTGTCCCATGGGCATGGTTTTGTGATGGAATCAATTCTAATTCTCATACCTCTCATCTCATGAAAGCTAGATCAAAGGAAGTTCAGATTTGATTTTTAATGTTATATCCTCCAACTGGATGAAGATGGGACTCTAAATCCAATTGTGTTCATGAATCAAGCTAGATCTCCCTGATCTCTACACATGGATCCTTGGAAACACTAGTTTCTCACCTTTAAATATTACAAGTTTTAAATAAAGTAGATCACCATTACTCTCTTAAATTTTCATGATTTAGATTACATCTTCTTCTAGTTCTAGTTTTAGTTACTTTCAGATTACGTACAAGGTTTAGTCCCTATGGATTCAACCTCGGTCTTACCGAGATTATTACTACATACCGACCTATACTTGGGGTGGTGAACAAGTTTTTGGCACCGTTGTCAGGGATTGCCGGTTATGTTTTTCTGAGATTAACTAGTTTTAGAATTATGTTAAGATTAGGGTTTTTCTAATTTTCTAATTTTAGGTCTAGGTTTTTCTGTTTGATTTTTAGAGACTAACCTAACTTTCCTATTTTATAGGATCATGACTTAAACTACCTAATTTGGTAATCTCTTTCTAATTTTTCTATTTTTCTATTTTTAGGATTAGGGTTTTATTTCCTATTTTTAGGATCTCTTTTATTTTTAGAAACTAACTTACTTTCTATTTTAGGTTTAGAACTTTCCTAATTAGTTTAGAAACTTTCTATTTTCAGTTTTTTAAAATTTTCCTTTTTAGAAACTAGTTTACTTTCTATTTCTATTTTAGGAACTTTATATTTTTAAACTTTCTATTTTTAGAAACTAACTTGCTTTGTTTTGTTTTGCAGGTTTTTAACTTAAAAACTTCTAATTTGGTAACTTCTTTCCAACCCTCTCAACATCTCTTGACTGAAGGAGGATTGGTTGAGGAGTTAAATATCCATCGCAGGACTAGACACAGCTCGAGATCCCCAGAGTTAATTAAGGTTATGGCCACAAATCAACTAGCCCATCAACTATAAGGACTACCTCAACCAAGGGTTGGGGAAGTCAAGGATGAGAATGAGGTGCATAAAGTACCCCCGCTTCCTACTATACGAGATTATTTACAACCGGCGGGGGTGAGCACGCCCTCATGCATGGTTTTTTTTCTGAGAATATGGGACACATGGATATTAAGCCAAGAGTGATCCAACTCCTTCCTAAATTTTGTGGGCTTGAGTCAGAAAATCCATACTTACACCTGAAAGAGTTTGATGAGATCATAGCCACTTTATACTTTCCTAACGTGTCTGATGACACGGTCAAGCTGAAACTCTTTCCCTTTTCTTTGAAAGAGAAAGCTAAAACGTGGTTACATTCACTATGTCCTCGATCTATTGGCAAATGGAATGACATGATAAGGGAGTTCATAAAGAAAAATTTTTCATACCATAAGACGAACACTCTTAGAAAATCGATCATGAACTTCGCCCAAAGGGAAGATGAAACATTCTTCCAATGTTGGGAGCGGTTCAAGGATCTTATCAGTTCATGCCCATAGCACGGTTTTGAAACGTGGCGCATTACGAACTTTTTCTATGATGGACTGACATCTCCCATGTGTCAATTAGTCGAGACGATGTGTAATGGGAGTTTATGAATAAAAGTGTTGATGAGGTGTGGGATTACTTTGATAAGCTTGCTGAGAACAAACAATCATTGGACATCTCTCCAAAACCAAGCACCATGTTTAGGCAGACTCAACCCAAGGAAATGGGTGGAATGTATTTCCTGAAAGAGGATGATAATATCAGTACTAAAGTGGCTAATCTTACCAGGAAACTCGAGGCCATGAAATTGAAGAAGAATAAGGCTAAGGAAACTGTTTGTGGTATTTGTGCTTGCAACATCACACAACTGAAAATTGTCCAACAATACCTGCCTTTCAAGAGGTGTTGAATGAGCAATCCAATGCCGTAAATAATTACCAAAGACCTTTCAATAGACCTACCTCCAATACATGCAATCCTAGTTGGAGAAACAATCCAAACTTCAGTTAGAGGAATGGACAAACTGTTATCCCTCAAGGTTTCTTTAATCAAATTCCACATCAAGAGAAACCTCAAGAGGACTCAGTTATAAAACATTTTCAAAAGCAAGAGCTTTTCAATCAGGGTATGTTACAAGCCTTTCAAGACCTTATAAAAGCCATACAAGGACTTAAGGCTGAAAATGCTATTGGAAATAAGGGGAGCCTCCCAGCTCAACCTCTTCCCAATCTAAAACTACAATATGAAGTTAGCGACACCACTCTTAGGAGTGGGAAAACCATTGACAAAACCATTCTAGTTAGGGTTGAAAAGCCTAATGAACCGGAAGAGGACAAAGACGATGGATCTACCTATGCCCCACAAGAATTAGAACAAGAACCTCAAGGGAAGCCGATTGCTCCATTTCTCTAACGGTTGGTTGCACCAAAACCTCTCTTTAACTCTCAGGACATTCTAGAGGTGTTGAAACAAGTGAAGGTCAATATTCCTTTACTTGATGTCATAAAACAAATACCTTCATATGACAATTTCCTTAAAGACTTGTGTACAACCAAAAGACAGTAAAATATTCAAAAGAAAATCTTCTTAACTGAGAAAGTGTGTGCAATCCTAAGACAAAATGTGCCACAGAAATTCAAAGATCCTGATAGCCCAACCATTGCTTGTGTAATTGGGAATTACCACATTAAGCACACACTTCTTAATTTAGGGGCGAGCGTAAATCTGATTCCCTACTCAGTGTACAAATAGTTAGGTTTAAGTAAATTAAAACCCACCCTAACCACATTACAACTTGCTGATCACTCTATTCATGTACCGAGATGGATAATTGAGGATGTGTTGGTCTAGGTTGACAGATTCTACTACCCCTGTAGATTTTATCGTTCTAGATACCGAACCCATCAGTAACATGAGCTCAAATTCTGTCATTCTGAGTCGCTCATTCCTTGCCACTTCAAACGCAATCATCAATTGTAGGAATTGTGTCATGAGCATGTCCTTCGAGAATATGACATTGGAGTTAAATGTCTTCTCAACACGGGCAGACGGTTAAAGGATGATGACGATTTCCACGACATTAACATGATTGACTCTTTCGTAGAAGATAGAACGCCTCTGACCTTATCCTCTAACCCTCTAGAGAAGTGTCTGGCCCACTCCCATGATTTTGATGATGACATTATTAGGGAGATGGTTGTCATACTTGATACTATGCCAGTACTTGAAGTTAACCAGTGGAGGCCACAATTTGAAGAATTGCCCTAAACCGAATAAGTGCCTCTGCCGTCTAACCTCAAGGCACCGAAGCTTGACTTGAAACCTTTGCCCTCTAATTTGAAATATGTCTATTTAGGTCAAGATGAGACATACCCAGTGGTGATTTCATCCCACCTTGAGCAAGAACAAGAGAGTGTGCTATATTTACTCTCATTCAGCATAAGGGAGCCCTTTGATGGACGATTGCGGACCTCAAGGAATTGATCCTTCGATTTCTACTCACCACCTTTATCTCGAGGATAATGTGAAGACCTCGCAGCAATCACAGCGTAGACTAAATCCAAACATGAAGGGAGTGGTTAAGGCCGAGGTTCTTAAACTATTGGATGTGGGTATCATATACCCTATATCCAATAGTCAATGGGTGAGTCCAACTCAGGTGGTTTCTAAGAAGCCTAGAATCACCATCATAGCCAATGCCAATAATGAACTCATGCCAACTAGAGTTACTACTGGTTGGAGAATGTGCATTTACTACAGGAAGTTGAATATCGTCACGAGGAAGGACCACTTTCCTTTGCCCTTCATTGATCAAATTTTTAAAAGGTTAGCTGGTCATTTCTATTACCGTTTCCTTGACGGGTATTCAGGCTACAATCAGATAGAGATAGCCCCTGAAGATTAGGAAAAGACTACGTTTACGTGTCCCTACGGTACCTTTGCTTACCGAAGAATGTCATTCGGACTATGTAATGCCCCCGCCACTTTTCAACGATGTATGATGAGTATTTTTTCTAATATGATGGGGCAAGATCTAGAGGTCTTCATGGACGATTTGTATTCTGTCCATCTTTCAGCGAGTACTTAGAGAATCTTAAATGTGTGCTAAAAAGATGTGAAAAAAAGAATTGGTACTTAATTGGGAGAAGTGTCATTTCATGGTTCGTAAGGAAATTGTCCTTGGACTTATCATCTCGTCCAAAGGAATCGAGGTTGATAAGGCAAAAATGATCTTATCTCTAACCTATCTCCACCCAAGAACATACAAGACATGCAATCCTTCTTGGCATGACAGTTTTTATAGACGATTCATAAAGGACTTTAGACTCATCTCTCGTCCTCTATATAATCTACTTCAAAAGGATGCACCATACGAGTGGACTGAACAATGCCAGGAAGCTTTCACTAAGCTTAAAGGCATGTTGACCACTACACCTATCATACAGCCACTCGACTGGAGCCTTCTTTTTGAACTTATGTGCGATGCGTCTGATTATGCTCTTGGGCCAGTTTTAGGCCAGAGAAAAGAAAAGAAGCCTTATATTATCCATTACGCAAGTAGAACTCTAAATCCTGCCCAAGTGAACTACTCGACTACGGAAAAGGAACTCTTGACCATAGTGTTCGCTTTGGACAAATTTAAGTCCTACTTGATCAGATCTAAGATCATCGTTTATATAGATCATGCGGCGCTTAAGTATCTTCTTTCTAAGAACGATGTTAATCCTCGCCTGATAAGATGGATCCTCCTACTCTAAGAATTTGATTTAGAAATAAATGATAAAAAAAGGAGTAAAGAACGTAGTGGTTGACCATCTTTCCTGCCTTAATCATCTAATTCCCTAAGACGGCATAGTAATGACATATTCCCTGACGAACAATTTTTCAAAGTCTCCCATTTACCTTGGTTCACTGATCTTGCCAATTATTATGTCATAGGTTTCATACCGACACATTGGACTACGCAAGATAAGAAGAAATTTTTCACCGAGGAACGCAAATTCTTCTGGGACGATCTGTATTTGTTTAAATATTGTCCAAACCAAATCTTAAGAAGATGTGTGCCAGATGATGAGCATCAAAGTGTCATCTCCTTCTGTCACTCTCAGGCCTGTGGCGGTCACTTTTCTACTAAAAACACCATGGTCAAGATTTTGCAGTGTGGTTTTTATTGGCCCAATATGTTCAAGGACACTCATGAGTTTTGCAAAGCTTATGAGCATTGTCAGAAATTGGGAGTATTGTCTCGTCGAAATATGATGCCTGAACCTTCTTCTTATCATAAAAGCATTTGATTGCTAGGGCATTGATTTCATGAGATCATTCCCCCAATCCTTTGGAAATCTATATATTTTGCTCGCTGTAGACTATGTCACTAAGTGGGTCGAAGCGATTCCGTGCCGAAATAATGACCATTGAACGGTCATTAAATTCTTAAAAGAGAACATCCTTTTCCAGTTCGTAACGTCTCGAGCCATCATTAGTGACGGGGGCTCACATTTTTGTAATAGACCATTCGAGAGTTTAATGAAAAAATATGGTATCTCTCATAAGGTGAGCACTCCATATTACCCACAAACAAGTGGGCAAGCTGAGATTTTCATTAGGAAAATCAAACATATCTTGGAAAAGACGGTTAACCATGACCGTAAGAATTGGTCAATTCAATTGACCGATGCTTTATGGGATTATTGTACTGCATTTAAAACCCCTATTGGAATGTCTCCCTTTAGACTTGTCTATGGGAAGGCTTGCCACTTGCCTGTGGAGTTGGAACATAAAGCCTACTGGGCGATCAAAAATCTGAACTTCAATCTGGACAACGCTAGCTCTCTACGTAAACTTCAGTTAAATGAACTTGAAGAAATCCAGAACGATCACTACCAAAAAAAGGGACAAAGGCTACGGATAAAATCCGTAGCCTTAGACCTACGGCTACGGTTCTAGTCCGTAGCACGTCCGTAGTCGTAGGTGCAGTAACAATAGGTCTGGAACCTATAGCTACGGATTTAATCCGTAGCTATAGGTCACAACTGCTATGGATTTATTCACTACAGCTACGGATTAAATCCGTAGCTATATCTGGCAATAGCTACGGATATAATCCGTAGCAGTTATATCCATAGCTGTAGATTACAACAGCTACGGATTTAATCACAACAGCTACGGATTGAATCTGTAGCTATATCTGGCAATCGCTACGGATATAATCCGTAGCAATTATATCCGTAGCTGTAGATTACAACAGCTACAGATTTAATCTGTAGCTATTTCTGGCAATCGCTACGGATATAATCTGTAGCAATTATATCCGTAGCTGTAGATTACAACAGCTACGGATTTAATCACAACAGCTACGGATTGAATCCATAGCTATAGGTTACAACGCTACGGATTATTTGTTTATTCAATTATCACCTGTATAATCATTCAATTACCACCTGTATAATCATCCTATATAATCATTCAATTACCACCTGTATAATCATTCAATTACCACCTGTATAATCATTCATTCATTCCATTACAATCAATTACAATCATTCATTCATTCAATTACAATAAATTACAATCCTTCATTCAAACAATTACAATCCTTCATTCAATCAATTACAATTACAATCCTTCATTCAATGAATTACAATTACAATTACAATAATGCTGAAAATACAAATCTTTGGCTTCATTAGGAAAATTTACTCGACTTCACCCTGAAATTTCAAAGATAAAGAATTAAAAGAATAAATATCCTTCATTCAATGAATTACAATTACAATCCTTCATTCAATGAATTACAATTACAATTTACAATTACAATAATGCTGAAAATACAAATCTTTAGTTTAGGTTAGGTTATAGGTTAAGGTTTAGGTTTAGGAAACCGGTTTCAGGTTCGGGATCGGATTTAAGTTTGGGTTTTCAAGTTTAGGTTTAGGTTTAGGTTAGGGAGTTGAGATTCTGATTAGGTGTAGGTTTAGGTTAAGGGATTTGAGAATAGGTTAAGGTGTAGGTTTAAGAAATCGGGTTCAGGTTCGGGATCGGGTTTAAGCTTGGGTTTTCAAGTTTAGGTTTAGGTTTAGGTTAGGTAGTTAGGTTTAGGTTAGGTTATAGGTTAAGGTTTTGGGAATTGAGAATAGGTTAAGGTTTAGGTTTAGGAAACCGGGTTCGGGTTCGGGATCGAGTTTAATTTTGGGTTTTCAATTTTAGGTTTAGGTTTAGGTTAGGGAGGTAGGTTTAGGTTACGTTGTAGGTTAAGCTTTAGGGAATTGAGAATAGGTTAAGGTTTAGGTTTAGGAAACCAGGTTCGGGTTCGGGTTCAGGATCGGGATCGGGTTTAAGTTTGGGTTTTCATGTTTAGGTTTAGGTTTAGGTTAGGGAGTTAGGTTTAGGTTAGTTGTAGGTTAAGGTTTAGGAATCGAGAAAGGTTAAGGTTTAGGTTGAGGAAACTGGGTTCGGGTTCGAGACGGGGTTTAAGTTTGGATTTTCAAGTTTAGGTTTAGGTTTAGGTTAGGGAGTTAAGTTTAGGTTAGGTTTAGGTTAAGCTATGGGGAATGAGAATAGGTTAAGGTTTAGGTTGAGGAAATTGGGTTCGGGTTCGACATCGGGTTTAAGTTTGGGTTTTCAAGTTTAGGTTTATGTTTAGGTTAGGGAGTTAGGTAAGGTTAGGTTATAGGTTAAGGTTTAGGGAATTGAAAATTGGTTACGGTTTAGGTTGAGGAAACCGGGTTCAGGTTCGGGTTCGGGTTTAAGTTTGGGTTTTCAAGTTAGGTTTTAGGTTTAGGTTAGGTAGTTAGGTTTAGGTTAGTTTGTAGGTTAAGGTTTAGGTTTACGAAACCGGTTTCGGGTTCGGGATCGGGTTTAAGTTTGGGTTTTCAAGTTTAGGTTTAGGTTTAGGTTAGGTTGTAGGTTAAGGTTTAGGGAATTGAGAATAGGTTAAGGTTAGGTAGGTTGAGGAAATTTGGTTCAGGTTCAGCATCGGGTTTAAGTTTAGGTTTTCAAGTTTAGGTTTAGGTTTAGGTTAAGAGTTGAGATTTAGGATTAGGTGTAGGTTAGGTTTAGGGATTTGAGAATAGGTTAAGGTTTAGGTTTAGGAAACCGGTTTCGGGTTCGGGATCGGGTTTAAGTTTAAGTTTTCAAGTTTAGGTTTAGATTTAGGTTAGGTAGTTAGGTTTAGGTTAGGTTGTAGGTTAAGTTTTAGGGAATTGAGACTAAGTTAAGGTTAGTTAAGAAACCGGGTTCGGGTTCGGGATCGGGTTTAAGTTTGGGTTTTCAAGTTTAGTTTAGGTTTAGGTTAGCGAGTTAGGTTAGGTTCGGTTGTAGGTTAAGGTTTAGGGAATTGAGAATAGGTTAAGGTTTAGGTTGAGGCAACTGGGTTCGGGTTCAGGACCGGGTTTAAGTTTGGGTTTTCAAGTTTAGGTTTAGGTTTAGGTTAAGGAGTTAGGTTTAGTTTAGGTTGTAGGTTAAGGTTTAGGGAATTGAGAATAGGTCAAGGTTTAGGTTGAGAAAATTTGGTTCGGGTTCGGCATCGGGTTTAAGTTTGGTTTTTCAAGTTTAGGTTTAGGTTTAGGTAGGGAGTTGAGATTTAGGATTAGGTGTAGGTTTAGGTTAAGGGATTGAGAATAGGTTAAGGTTTAGGTTTAAGAAATCGGGTTCGGGTTCAGGATCGTGTTTAAGTTTAGGTTTTCAAGTTTAGGTTTGGGTTTAGGTTAGGTTGTAGGTTAAGGTTTTGGGAATTGAGAATAGGTGAAGGTTTAGGTTTAGGAAACCAGGTTCGAGTTCGGGATCGGGTTTAATTTTGGGTTTTCAAGTTTAGGTTTAGGTTTAGGTTAGGGAGTTAGGTTTATGTTAGGTTGTAGGTTAAGGTTTAGGGAATTGAGAATAAGTTAAGGTTTAGGTTTAGGAAACCGGGTTCGGGTTTAAGTTTGGGTTTTCAAGTTTAGATTTAGGTTTAGGTTAGGGAGTTAGGTTTAGGTTAGGTTGTAGGTTAAGGTTTAGGGAATTGAGAATAGGTGAAGGTTTAGGTTGAGGAAACTGGGTTCGGGTTCGGGTTTGGGATCGGGTTTAAGTTTGGGTTTTCAAGTTTAGGTTTAGGTTTAGGTTTAGGTTAGGTAGTTAGGTTTAGGCTAGTTTGTAGGTTAAAGTTTAGGTTTAGGAAACCGGTTTCGGGTTCGGGATCGGGTATAAGTTTGGGTTTTCAAGTTTAGGTTTAGGTTTAGGTTAGGTTGTATGTTAAGGTTTAGGGAATTGAGAATAGGTTAAGGTTTAGGTTGAGAAAATTGGGTTTGGGTTCGGCATCGGGTTTAAGTTTGGGTTTTCAAGTTTAGGTTTAGGTTTAGGTTAGGGAGTTGAGATTTTGGATTAGGTGTAGGTTTTGGTTTAGGGATTTGAGAATAGGTTGAGGTTTGAGTTTAGGAAATCGGGTTTGGGTTCGGAATTGGATTTAAGTTTGGGTTTTCAAGTTTAGGTTTAGGTTTAGGTTAGGTAGTTAGGTTGAGGTTAGGTTGTAGGTTAAGGTTTAGGGAATTGAGAATAAGTTAAGGTTTAAGTTTAGGAAACCGGGTTCGGGTTCGGGATCGGGTTTAACTTTGAGTTTTCAAGTTTTAGTTTAGGTTTAGGTTAGGGATTAGGTTTAGGTTCGGTTGTAGTAAAGGTTTAGGGAATTGAGAATTGGTTAAGGTTAGGTTGAGGAAACTGGGTTTGGGTTCAGGACCGGGTTTAAGTTTGGGTTTTCAAGTTTACGTTTAGGTTTCGGTTAGGGAGTTAGGTTTAGGTTATGTTTTAGGTTAAGGTTTAGGGAATTGAGAATAGGTTAAGGTTTAGGTTGAGAAAAGTGGGTTCGAGTTCGGCATCGGGTTTTAGTTTGGATTTTCAAGTTTAGGTTTAGGTTAGGATAGGTAGTTAGGTTTAGGTTAGGTTGTAGGTTAAGGTTTTGGGAATTGAGAATAGGTGAAGGTTTAGGTTTAGGAAACAGGGTTAGGGTTCGGGATCGAGTTTAATTTTGGGTTTTCAAGTTTACGTTTAGGTTTAGGTTAGGGAGTTAGGTTTATGTTAGGTTGTAGGTTAAGGTTTAGGGAATTGAGAATAGGTTAAGGTTTAGGTTTAGGAAACCGGGTTCGGGTTAAGTTTGGTTTTCAAGTTTAGGTTTAGGTTTAGGTTAGGGAGTTAGGTTTAGGTTAGGTTGTAGGTTAAGGTTTAGGGAATTGAGAATAGGTTAAGGTTTAGGTTGAGGAAACTGGGCTCAGGTTCGAGACGGGATTTAAGTTTGGATTTTCAAGTTTAGGTTTGGGTTTAGGTTAGGGAGTTAAATTTAGGTTAGGTTTTAGGTTAAGCTTTGGGGAATTGAGAATAGGTTAAGGTTTAGGTTGAGGAAATTGGGTTCGGGTTCGGCATCGGGTTTAAGTTTTGGTTTTCAAGTTTAGGTTTATGTTTAGGTTAGGGAGTTAGGTTAAGGTTAGGTTATAGGTTAAGGTTTAGGGAATTGAAAATAGGTTACGGTTTAGGTTGAGGAAACCGGGTTCAGGTTCGGGTTCGGGTTTAAGTTTGGGTTTTCAAGTTTAGGTTTAGGTTTAAGTTTAGGTTTAGGTTAGGTAGTTAGGTTTAGGTTAGTTTGTAGGTTAAGGTTAGGTTTAGGAAACCGGTTTCGGGTTCGGGATCGGGTTTAGGTTTGGGTTTTCAAGTTTAGGTTTAGGTTTAGGTTAGTTGTAGGTTAAGGTTTAGGGAATTGGGAATAGGTTAAGGTTTAGGTTGAGGAAATTTGATTCAGGTTCGGCATCGGGTTTAAGTTTAGGTTTTCAAGTTTAGGTTTAGGTTTAGGTTAAGGAGTTGAGATTTAGGATTAGGTGTAGGTTTAGGTTTAGGGATTTAAGAATAGGTTAAGGTTTAGGTTCAGTAAACCGGTTTCGGGTTTGGGATCGGGTTTAAGTTTGGGTTTTCAAGTTTAGGTTTAGATTTAGGTTAGGTAGTTAGGTTTAGGTTAGGTTGTAGGTTAAGGTTTAGGGAATTGAGAATAAGTTAAGGTTTAGGTTTAGGAAAACGGGTTCGGGTTCGGGATCGGGTTTAAGTTTGGGTTTTCAAGTTTAGGTTTAGGTTTAGGTTAGGGAGTTATGTTTAGGTTCGGTTGTAGGTTAAGGTTTAGGGAATTGAGAATAGGTTAAGGTTTAGGTTGAGGAAACTGGGTTCGGGTTCGGGACCGGGTTTAAGTTTGGGTTTTCAAGTTTAGGTTTAGGAGTTTAGGTTAGGGAGTTGAGATTTAAGATTAGGTGTAGCTTTAGGTTAGGGATTTGAGAATAGGTTAAGGTTTAGGTTTAAGAAATCGGGTTCGGGTTGGGGATCGTGTTTAAGTTTGGGTTTTCAAGTTTAGGTTTAGGTTTAGGTTAGGTTGTAGGTTAAGGTTTGGGAATTGAGAATAGGTGAAGGTTTAGGTTAGGAAACCGGGTTCGGGTTCGGGATCGGGTTTAATTTTGGGCTTTCAAGTTTAGGTTTAGGTTTAGGTTAGGGAGTTAGGTTTATGTTATGTTGTAGGTTAAGGTTTAGGGAATTGAGAATAAGTTAAGGTTTAGGTTGAGAAAAGTGGGTTCGAGTTCGGCATCGGGTTTAAGTTTGGATTTTCAAGTTTAGGTTTATGTTTAGGTTAGGGAGTTAGGTTTAGGTTAGGTTGTAGGTTAAGGTTTAGGGAATTGAGAATAGGTTAAGGTTTAGGTTGAGGAAACTGGGTTCGGGTTCGGGTTTGGGATCGGGTTTAAGTTTGGGTTTTCAAGTTTAGGTTTAGGTTAGGTTTAGGTTAGGTAGTTAGGTTTAGGTTAGTTTGTAGGTTAAGTTTAGGTTTAGGAAACCGGTTTCGGGTTCGGGATCGGGTATAAGTTTAAGTTTTCAAGTTTAGGTTTAGGTTTAGGTTAGTTTGTAGGTTAAGGTTTAGGGAATTGAGAATAGGTTAAGGTTTAGGTTGAGGAAATTGGGTTCGGGTTCGGCATCGGGTTTAAGTTTGGGTTTTCAAGTTTAGGTTTAGGTTTAGGTTAGGGAGTTGAGATTTAGGATTAGGTGTAGGTTTTTGTTTAGGGATTTGAGAATAGGTTGAGGTTTAGGTTTAGGAAATCGGGTTTGGGTTCGGGATTGGATTTAAGTTTGGGTTTTCAAGTTTAGGTTTAGGTTTAGGTTAGGTAGTTAGGTTGAGGTTAGGTTGTAGGTTAAGGTTTAGGGAATAGAGAATAAGTTAAGTTTTAAGTTTAGGAAACCGGGTTCGGGTTCGGGATTGGGTTTAACTTTGAGTTTTCAAGTTTAAGTTTAGGTTTAGGTTAGGGAATTAGGTTTAGGTTCGGTTGTAGGTAAAGGTTTAGGGAATTGAGAATTGGTTAAGATTTAGGTTGAGGAAACTGGGTTTGGGTTCAGGACCGGGTTTAAGTTTTGGTTTTCAAGTTTACGTTTAGGTTTTGGTTAGGGAGTTAGGTTTAGGTTATGTTGTAGGTTAAGGTTTAGGGAATTGAGAATAGGTTAAGGTTTAGGTTGAGAAAAGTGGGTTCGGGTTCGGCATCAGGTTTAAGTTTGGGTTTTCAAGTTTAGGTTTAGGTTTAGGATAGGTAGTTAGGTTTAGGTTAGGTTGTAGGTTAAGGTTTTGGGAATTGAGAATAGTTGAAGGTTTAGGTTTAGGAAACCGGGTTCAGGTTCGGGATCGGGTTTAATTTTTGGTTTTCAAGTTTAGGTTTAGGTTTAGGTTAGGGACTTAGGTTTATGTTAGGTTGTAGGTTAAGGTTTAGGGAATTGAGAATAGGTTAAGGTTTAGCTTTAGGAAACCGGGTTCGGGTTTAAGTTTGGGTTTTCGAGTTTAGGTTTAGGTTTAGGTTAGGGAGTTAGGTTTAGGTTTGGTTGTAGGTTAAGGTTTAGGGAATTGAGAATAGGTTAAGTTTTAGGTTGAGGAAACTGGGTTCGGGTTCGAGACGGGGTTTAAGTTTGGATTTTCATGTTTAGGTTTAGGTTTAGGTTAGGGAGTTAAGTTTAGGTTAGTTTTAGGTTAAGCTTTGGGGAATTGAGAATAGGTTAAGGTTTAGGTTGAGGAAATTGGGTTCGGGTTCGACATCGGGTTTAAGTTTTGGTTTTCAAGTTTAGGTTTATGTTTAGGTTAGGGAGTTAGGTTAAGGTTAGGTTATAGGTTATGGTTTAGGGAATTGAAAATAGGTTAAGGTTTAGGTTGAGGAAACCGGGTTCCGGTTCAGGTTCGGGTTTAAGTTTGTGTTTTCAAGTTTAGGTTTAGGTTTAGGTTTAGGTTTAGGTTAGGTAGTTAGGTTTAGGTTAGTTTGTAGGTTAAGGTTTAGGTTTAGGAAACCGGTTTCGGGTTCGGGATCGGGTATAAGTTTGGGTTTTCAAGTTTACGTTTAGGTTTCGGTTAGGGAGTTAGGTTTAGGTTATGTTGTAGGTTAAGGTTTAGGGAATTGAGAATAGGTTAAGGTTTAGGTTGAGAAAAGTGGGTTCGAGTTCGGCATCGGGTTTAAGTTTGGGTTTTCAAGTTTAGGTTTATGTTTAGGTTAGGGAGTTAGGTTTAGGTTAGGTTGTAGGTTAAGGTTTAGGGAATTGAGAATAGGTTAAGGTTTAGGTTGAGGAAACTGGGTTCGGGTTCGGACCGGGTTTAAGTTTGGGTTTTCAAGTTTAGGTTTAGGTTTAAGCTAGAGAGTATGGTTTAGGTTAGGTTGTATGTTAAGCTTTAGGGAATTGAGAATAGGTTAAGGTTTAAGTTGAGGAAATTGGGTTCGGGTTCGGCATCGGGTATACGTTTCGGTTTTCAAGTTTAGGTTTATGTTTAGGTTAGGTTGTAGGTTAAGCTTTAGGTAATTGAGAATAGGTTAAGGTGAAGGTTGAGGAAACTGGGTTCGGGTTCGGGTTCAGGATCGG
This sequence comes from Magnolia officinalis, assembly GCA_021015155.1. NCBI lineage: Eukaryota > Viridiplantae > Streptophyta > Magnoliopsida > Magnoliales > Magnoliaceae > Magnolia > Magnolia officinalis. The sequence goes on from JAJHSJ010000012.1 coordinate 57,216,463, forward strand.
GTTTAAGTTTGGGTTTTAAAGTTTAGGTTTAGGTTTAGGTTAGGGAGTTAGGTTTAGGTTAGTTGTAGGTTAAGGTTTAGTTCTAGGGAATTGAGTTTAGTTTATAGGTTTTGGTTTAGGTTATTGGTTTTGGTTTAGGTTAAGGTTTAGGTTATTGGATTTGAGAATTGGTTCGGGTTTAGGTTGTAGGTTTTGGTTTTGGTTTTGGTTTTGGTTTAGGTTATAGGTTTTGGTTTAGGTTATAGGTTATAGGTTTTGGGATTTGAGAATGGGTTCGGGTTTAGGCTATAGGTTTTGGTTAAGGTTTAGGTTATAGGTTTTGGGATTTGAGAATGGGCTCGGGTTTAGGTTACATGTTTTGGTTAAGGTTTAGGTTAAGGTTTAGGTTTAGGTTTAGATTATAGGTTTTTTGGGATTTGAGAATGGGTTTTAGGTTTAGGTTAGGTTATAGGTTTTGGCTTTGGTTTAGGTTATAGGTTATGGGATTTGAGAATGGGTTCGGGTTTAGGGATTTGAGTTTAGGTTATAGGTTAAGGTTTTAGGGATTTGAGTTTAGGTTATAGGTTTTGTTTAGGTTATTGGTTTTGGTTTAGTTTAAGGTTTAGGTTATTGGATTTGAGAATGGGTTCGGGTTTAGGTTATAGGTTTTGGTTAAGGTTTAGATTTTTGGATTTGAGAATGTGTTCGGGTAGAGGTTATAGGTTTTGGTTTTAGTTTAGGTTTAGGTTATAGATTTTTGGATTTGAGAATGGGTTATGGTTTAGGTTTAGGAAATCGGATTCAGGTTCAAGATTGGGTTTAAGTTTGGTTTTCAAGTTAAGGTTTAGGTTTAGGTTAGGGAGTTGAGATTAGGATTAGGTGTAGGTTTAACTTTAGGGAATTGAGTTTAGGTTATAGGTTTAGGTTTTGGTTTAGGTTAGGGGTTTTGATTTAGGTTATAGGTTATAGGTTATAGGTTTTGGTTATAGGTTACAGGATTTGAGAATGGGTTCGGGTGTGGTCCCTGCAAATAGAAATATAATACAAATATAAACACGGCCTGTCCGAATGGTCAGGCCCTTCCAATGCCGTCCATAGGAAATGGACAGCTTCATCATGGTCATAATAGCGGTTCCCACCTTCCATAGACCCCCGCTCTTCCGGATAGCTCCAACGCACATCCGGGTCTACTCCATTAATCTCGAGCAAATACATAAACACGGCCTGTCCAAATGGTCAGGCCCCTCCAATGCCGTCCATAGGAAATGGACAGCTTCATCATGGTCATAACAACGGTTCGCACCTTCCAGGGACCCCCGCTCTTCCGGATAGCTCCGACGCACATCCGGGTCTGCTCCATTAATCTCAAGAAAATACATAAACACGGCCTGTCCAAATGGCCAGGCCCCTCCAATGTCGTCCATAGGAAATGGACAGCTTCATCATGGTCATAACAACGGTTCCCACCTTCTAGGGACCCCCGCTCTTCCGGATAGCTCCGACGCACATCCTGGTCTGCTCCATTAATCTCGAGCAAATACATAAACACGGCCTGTCCAAATGGTCAGGCCCCTCCAATGCCGTCCATAGGAAATGGACAGCTTCATCACGGTCATAACAGCGTTTCCCACCTTCCAGGGACCCCCGATCAACATCCGGATAGCTCCGACGCACATCCGGATCTGCTTCATCAATTTTGAGATAATATATAAACATGGGCCTGTCCAAATGGCCAGGCCACTTCATCAATGTATCATATAGTATGAAGGAAAGAAGACTCACTAATTTAGCTAGCAAGGAGAGAAAGTGTGAGTGCTTGGAATGTCGCCCTTTCTTTGAATAATGGATGCATATTCCACAATGCAATCTGAGAATGAGTAAGTTTTTTAGTTTCTTCAAAAATGCATATGGGCACAGATTTACAAATAAAGATTTTAAAAATTGTAAAACAGAGTAAATGATTATATTAACTTCCAAGTATCGATTAAGAAGAAAAATGTAAATGATGATGGGAAAGAAATCTCGATATATTAATTTTGAAGGACAATAAGACATACCAAGACTACGGATGCCCAGAGCAAGATAACTGCACCAATGTTGTACCTAGCTGCATTGACAGAACAAAAAAATTATACGAATGAAATGACAAAAAGCCAGGATATCATGGACAAGAGGAAGATGAGTACCCTCAAGAAAAAACTCATGCCAAGCATATTTAATGCGACGAACTTTCATTATGTCTTTGGTTGCTTCACCAAAGGTTTTATCTGCACTAGCAAGACATATTCAAAGAAGGTACAGTACAGACGTGATCATGTGACTTCAAAGCTTTTGGGCTGTTGCTAACATTCCCATGAAGGTTGGGAAGCCCGCATTCTGATCCATCCATCTATACATGCATAAATACGTACATCCATACATAGATACTTACATGCATGCATCCAATTCCATTCAGAATCATGTTTACATGCACACATGTATCTATGTATGTACTTATTAATATTATTCATGAGATAAATGTATTGTATTAGAAACAATGATTTCAAATAGAATGGAACTATTGAAAGCCAAAACCAAGTCCACCTGCCCAACAATGATTGACCTAGAAAAATCAAACTGGCTTTTCATTGATTTGGCGTGTTTTCAGTAACTCCCACCAGGTTATTTACTCCATGTACTCAACTAGGTGCCTAGGTCCAAATCAGTCAATTTGGATGGGTTGCTGATTGAATGAAAAACATTGGTAATAACTCACCTTACCCCAAACATCAATCCGCAGCAACAATCCTGGAGCATTTGCATAAACCTGAATGCAAGAGACAACGACCATAAGTGTGTTACACTGGGTCATGTTGTTGATAGTATCTACTAAATATACCATGTACCACGTAGTGTGGAAAAAGTGTGTCTGAGTGCATGCATGTGTACATTGCCGAACATCTACACAACCCATTCTCCCAAATTTTCCAATTCTTCTCCTTCTTCTCCATGTGAAAACTAACATTGCCAAGCATAGGGATCAACTCCATTCAAATCAGCTTAAGGAAATGAATCAGCTTCTTGATTCCATCTCGTTGAATGTGGGAAAAAAGTAATTTTAACCAATCAATTTAAGTCTAATCTCTCATTTCAATGGTAATGTTAGATAACAACTAGGACTTCAATAATGGTCTCTCTAGTTAATGACTTAAGCCCAAGAGAAATCATGTTGGATTCTTTCAATTTAATTTGCTATATTGATGGAGATTCTAAAGATAGACATGAAAAGCTGGGAAAGCTTGAGAAAGTGGCTTCATTTTAAGTAAATGGATTATCTTCAAAGAGATACAATCCAAAAGCATACCACCCAAAATGGATTGTGTCAAATTGCTTATGTGACTGCCAAAATTTACGGTTAGAATCAATCTCTGAAAAAGTATAGTGCTGATTAAAAATTATATAGACAGCAAATAAGTGAAATCCTTTATATCCAGAAGAAATATAGTGAGGCATTAGATAAATGAACTAACAAACACCTTAAGACTGTTTGTAAAGCATAACTGGGAACGAAGTGAGCAAAAAGAAGGAAATAAAAAATATTTAAAAAAAAAAAAAAACAGATGGACCTATATATGAAAGGGTATTGTAACATGCAATTTTGAATCCATGTTGTCAATCTTAAAGTCACAAATTAAACATCGTTATCAAAGCTACAGCATCCATACATAAGGAAGATGATGTCATCTGCAAATTTCCATGCACTTTAGTTACTTGGCAGTAAAATACCTGCAGTTTCTGTTTGCATCCCAACTCACAAAGGGCACTGTTTGATATCATTTTCTCCTTCTTAGCACTAAGAAGGCCTCATGATGATGCTCATGATCTCTGAATAGTTGTTGACTAGCTGCATATTTTAGAAAAGAGTCACCAAGAGTCTCCAATGACTCCAAAGAAAATTCCTCTTGACATTTTTGGTGGTAAGTGTCATCTACTATAGTTTTTTGGGTGTTTTTCATTTCTGACCATCCAATACTGTCCCTCCTATCCAATGATCAGGTACCAAATAAGAATGATTGTTGTTCATGATGGATCTAAATTGGCATATGGATCATCTACTACCCTCTGCCAGAGTATCAAAGTTTTCTCTTTAGGTTGTAGCATGTAGCATACAAGTATTCAAAATAAACTGCCCAAATTCAATAATCTGACTATTGGATTGGTGGACATTTACTGGATGGCTAAAAAATATCCAACAATGCTATTTCCACAAAACAGTGTACCTGAATTCGGCCAATCTGATCTTGAGATTGTGACTTCGCGATAGAAGTCAACAAAAATTGAGATTTTTATATATATTTTTTGGGTTTCTTTTGTTGTTTTCTTGCTTTTTGAATTTGGGTTGGATTTGTTGTTTGACTAATGTTCTTCTTTTGGGTGATGGGTTTTGGTCTTCGTTGCAGTTTTGGGTGGTTTCAGCTGAGGTTTTTTTTTTTTTTTTTGTGGTATGATCTTGAATTGGGTTTTCTATATCTGTTTGGTTTTGATTTTTGTTTGTGTAGTAGGAGTGTTTAGGTGCTAGATTGAAACAAGAATGCTGATTTGGTCACACATTTTATTGTGTAAAAGGTTTTAGGTAAGTGTTGATTTGCTATATTTGGCAAGGATTTGCTATATATGGCAAGCATTCAATCCTTGAATAGTATAGTCAAGTCTTTATCTTGAATTTTTATTCAATTGGATTTGGGTTGTCTTAGCTTAGGTAAAAGAGATCCAGAGAGAGTTACAGTGGGTACTTTGTAGAAGCATAAATAAAGAGGTTTGGGTTGGAAAATTCATTCATGTGTCGTTTCTTTTAGTTTCTTTTCTTTTTTTAGTGAAGGAAGTTTTCTCTTTTTTCAAACTATTGCTTCTAATATAGTTGGACGTGAATTTCGTCACTCCCTTTTTTACTACTATATAGAGAATTGACTTTGTTTCCAATCCCTACATGAGGACACTGGAATTTTCCTGTATGCATTATTTGTAAATAGTAGAGTCTATGCTTTGGTTCTTATGGTTTGATCCTTTTTTGGTTTCAGGAGATCAAATTTCACTATTGGTGGGTTTCTGTAGAAATGTTTGCTTTGGTTCTTTTACTCATAATGCAAAATACTTCAGTTTATTTGGTGCTTTCAAGCTTGATGTAATGTAAAATGATCGTTGAAGTTCTTGATACAAAACCATTTGCTATTTTGGGCAAACATAGATGTTTGACTTCAAGCATCAGCAAGTTCCTGTACAAATAGGAGAAACTAATGAAGTCAATTACAAGCTAAACACCCGAGATGGTCTTATCATAAGACTATTAAGGCCAAATAGCTTAAGAGCTGGACCTTCAAAAAGATTCTAGCAAGATCTTTTCGATGAAGATTTAAGTAATCCAAATCGAGAAGAAGAATGAAGCAATCTCATCATTTGAGAATGCAAGAATTACAGTTACCCTTAGATGAAGATTTAAGGATAATAAAATCCAAACTTGAAAAAGATTGGGAAACATGTGACCATATAACTCAGCTATTAACACAGCAATTGCATATGTCACTAGTGTGCTAGAATATCTATTAGATTATGGATATGATATACATAGCATTGAAGATTCAATTGAATCAATTGAAGCTGAACTACCAGTTCCCAGTCAAAAAACTGAAGAACAAATGGTTGAAGTAATAACATATCATGGTCGACACCCTCCAAGAAACAGTTATAACAAAAGGAGACAACCAGCCAAAGTGTTTGATAGCTATAGCAATAGTTATCGAAAAGAAAAACTTTGGGAAAGAAGAATGAAATCTCATCAAGATCATGAGCCCAACATAGGCAATATTGATCAAGAGATAAGATTAAATTCAGTTTAGACTAAACCAGTCAATGACAAATGAGTCTATCTTACATGTAACAAGCTAGCCACTGCAGTAGCAGAAATTTCTGCTTGGGAAAATGCAATGGACATAGCAATTGTTTCACATTACAATTTACATCTGTAGCAGTAACTCACAGTTTTAACTGTTTTTAAGTGAGGTTCGGCACATTTTTGAGCCTGCACAGATTTTTCTGATGCCTGAAACAATTTCACAATTCAAAAAGGTCATTTCATGCAACCTCCAAAAAATAAGATGATCATGTGAAATACCAGAAAACTAGAATGATAAGAACAAGAAATTACCCTGAATGAATTCAAACAATCAATTTCAACTAAAGAATATGAGATATAATGGGTATAAGCGACATCAGTATTTCCAGGAAGTTCACAAATCCGACACCACTCACAAACAGCAAACAGAGAAACAAATGTTACTGGATCATATGAATCATCCAATTACAGGAAAAGCTTAGTTATAATAAATTTTCCAGGTCAAACCAATGGGGCATCACTCATTTTTGGTCATCCCATGTGCTAATAACCTGCAACATCCAATAAATATTCAGTAACAAAAGTCAAAATAAACCAAATGCATAAAATCATTCACCAAAGAAACGAATATTTTACACCACCTTCAAGCAATTGATGAATGAAAAATAAAAAATAAAAAATCCTTCAATGCACTTCAATTACGCCCTGCAAAAACCAAAACAAGCTTAACTTAACCAAAACAAGTATATTGTGCAGTTCACTACTGCCAAGTCGCAATCTCAAGATTAGATTGGTTGAACAATCCTAATCTCTGATTCACAGACATTTGTTTGCCAAAATAGGACAGTTGGAGATTTTCCATTTTCACACCAATACTCCCTGGTCAGTCACTAATCTTTGTTTGAATTTCTTTTCTTTATTTATTTACATCACCGTCATCCATCATCCTAGCCTCATCCCACCACAGAAATAACAGGAAAATAGATGAAATACCCCAAGCTTATGAACTCCGTAATGTTGACATCGGGTGCAAGAACAAGCTATCATGAGGTGGGTCCAATTGCACAGTTGCTCTAGCCTAAAATCAGGCTGGTCAGCTCATCAGATGCATCAAAACGTTAGAAACAGGTAGTCTTCTTGGGAATATATAGGCTTAGAGAAAAGAAACTCAAGGCTGGAGATTTTCTAGCCTTGAAGATGTGAGGCTTACAAAGTTGAGCAAGAATACCAATGGCTACCAGAAAACATCCACCAGCAAATGTAATAGATAGCATTCGCAACGATGAAGAGCTCCTCTGCCACAAAATAAAACAGCCATCTAAAGATCAGATGATGATGTTAACAATGCATATTTTTTCAATGTCATTATACAGGTTCCACTCATCACTCAATGCTCAAACCTTAAGAAGAAGAATAAGAAGAAGAAGAAGAAGGGAACTTCAATACCTTACTCTTTGATAATTTTGAAATTTCTGAAACCAACTCAGATGAGAGCTGTTTGTTAGGGAGGGTGTACAGATCTTCATAATATAAATCCAGAATTTTAGCCAATCCAACCTGCAAAAATCATGAGTTAGCATTAAATCTAACAAACAACACATTAAGCTTTCATGAGACTTCAATCTTTTGAAATAACATTTTATTTGCAAAAGAACCATGCAAAAGTTTATAAACTGAGCTGAAGTCTCTCATCAACACTTGTTCAAAATTCACAACATGATGCATAGCAGACAACAAATTTCCACCTTTGACCACTAAAAAGACAATGCTAGAATTCTTTTTTATAGGTTTAAAAAAATGCCAACATTCTCTTGAATAGTTGCACAGTGCATGAAGCAAAGCAACAACAGACTTAGGTGTGGGAGTCGGGAAGTGTCTACTTCAAAATGTTATCAAGTATCAGCATCTAGGAAGTGGGAGCAGGAGCAGGAATTTGACACGTGACTCAAAGTGGGAAGAGCACCTGGTTAGAACTCAGAAGAATCGTGCAACTAAGCCCTCTTCAAATAGTTACTACTGACATCTACAATGACATAATGAACATTTGAATTGCCTGATTTGTCGACCACATAAATTTTTAGAAAGCTACTTCAATCATGCATAGGTGCAACATGCCTTTCGTGTTTGTTTGCAAACTATTACAATAATCCCAAATCATGTGCGTGTGATCATGTACATGCTAGATGATAAAAAATCAGATCACAATAATAAATGAACCTTTTTTGCACGTATCATGCTATGAGGCAGCACTACCAAAAAGAAAAGTCACATCGAATGCCTTAGCTATTGAACTGATCGAGGTGCTCATGTGTGTTTATGTATATGTGAAAGTTCACATGTAGCCCCATCTTTCTCACCAATTGTGTCACGTGTGTTGGACATCTGACCCATGCAAAAGGTCAAACACAGATCACATGATGACAAAATAACGTTGGGCAACTCACTAGGCAGGCCACACCAGAAAATCAATGAAAACCAATGATTTGACTCAATGTACAGGTTTGACAAAGTTCCCATTGACATTTCCAGTTACTTTTCAAAAAGCATAAATAAAAATGTAACAATGGAAATGTCAATGGGAACTTCAAAAACTCCCATATTGTCTTTTATTCTACTTGAAAATCTCTGTTTTCTCGTGGAACATTGTTAATGCAACAGTCCCTTAGGCCACTATTTAAATATATGGGACTGTTTAGCACCACAACCGTACATTTGGCCATTGAGTTAAAAATCCACTCATCAGGCAAGTCACCGCGTATGAGAACAACAGGCAGTTCAATATGGCCATTGAGTTATGTCCCATTTGGTTAACAGATGGTCGATTAAAAAAGCACAACTGTCTATATTCAACTAATCTAGGACCTCTTTTATATTCATGGATCTAGGACCTCACAACCTGAAATGATTTTTGATAATGATCCATCCACAGTGGTATAGTTCAGACCAACGGTATGGATTAGTCACCATTTGATATAAAGTAAGGTCTAAGCAAGCAAAAGGATCATGTGCCCAATGACCAAACAGTCCTCACATTAACAACAAAGCATAAGAATGAATGATCCCTGTGATAGGTAAATCACAAAGATAAGTAGCAACCTAACACAAAATCCAGCAGCAACATACTCCACCTATAGCAAAAACGACAACAAAAGAAAAGCAAAATGCAGGTTATAAAAAAGAAAGATCCAAAAATCCCATCTTCAAAAGATTGCTCCTGCAGGGGCAGGCGGCATAGTGCTATCACAGCAGCATATGATGACAACATTGAAGCATAAAGTAGTAGATGACCATCATTATCTCCCCAAATGACTCATAGAAGGGGAAAAAAAAAAGAATCATAGATTCAGGAGAAAACTGCTACTCAGCGAAACAAAATATTTATTAACTTCAAGACCAAACAGACCCTAAGAGCTCCACCTGACCTTTTTTTATCTAGAAAAAGATATCCCCCCATCAATTCTTGGGAAGTAACACCACGAAAATTCTAAGTGATGTCTAGCAGCTCCTAAATTTCAAGTTTTCAATTCAATACAGGCTTTAGAGCAAGGCAATGAGCCTGGAAGAATGAATATCATGTCAGAACAATGAGATAAGCACTTGGTAACAAAAAAAAAAAAAAGGCTGAAAGCCTGCCACCATAATGCATTAGAAAATAGTTGCACACAACGTTAGCCAACAATTGGACACTACCAAAATGGTTGTGTGATAGTGTTCCCTAGTGGAGGTCAATGGAAAACATCTTAGGAATTAAGGAACCATACATAACTGAATGTCTAATAGCTTCCATGTACAAGCATGTATGAGAGTAAGATTGCCATGTGGATACATTGGATACCAACCCAACCTGCCCTGAATATATAGCTCTCAATTTATTGAGAAAACTAACAAAATGGCTTTCCACATGGAAGCTGGATGTTTGGGGGTGAGTCTGGCATGTGGACGGCTGGATGTCCATCATCGGTGTTTGTAGATGCGAACGATCGGAACCGTCTAAGGGGAGTGGGGAACTTACAGGTGAGATTTAGACCGTCGGATGCAAAAGCTGCTGTGAGGGGATGAGATGGGAGGGATTTCCTTCGGCTACTTTGGGCTACTGGTTTGATTGGGAGTTTTCTGCAAGAGGTGATTAGGGCGTCAGATGGAGAAGACGGACGGAAGAATAGATGGATAGAGAGAAAGAGAGAGACCTGTTGAAGGTAGAGTATGGGCGAAGAAGAAATACAGTCTCCATTGTTTTTGTTTTAGGGTCAACTGCGGCTCATCTTCTTCTTGAGAAGTCTAACTTACCCAGGTGCTTCGAAGGGTTTAACCCGCGCCAGCCATGGAAAGATTGCATCGGATATTAAAATTGCACAAAGAGCATTGGTAGCTTGCAATTGGGTGCATTTGGAATCAAGTGTAATTGGAATCCTCAAGAACAGGGCTTTGTGGAATCCTCTCCAAAACCCATGAATCATGTGGGGGATGAATCAGAATCCTCTCCAACGACTACATTTTTTTAACCGTTGGAGGGGTTTCCCTTAATTAAAAAGGGTATTCTCACCCCTTTCACAGAAACATCTCCCTCGCCCCCTTGCAAATCGGAATCCACGGCTCTCCTACCTGGTTGCTCTGAATTCTCACTCCTTGCGCAGCTCCCCATCACCGGTAATCTCAGATTCACCGGACTCCTCCCTGTAACAACATCTCTCTCTTTCGCCGGAATCCACACAGCATATCGACCAGTGCAGCCCCTCGTCGCGAAAACCCTAGCGAGAGAGACAGAGAGGTTGGGAAACAGAGAGGGAAACGAGGCTGAGAGACAAAGAGAGGGTGAGGCAGCGCGAGAGATCGACAGAGGGCTGAGTGCGAGTGCGAGAGGAGAGAGAGAGAGAGAGAGAGAGAGAGAGAGAGAGAGAGAGAGAGAGGGAAGGGTGAGTTGCGGGCGGGCGAGAGAGAGAGGGATTTCCTTTTGTGTAATGGAGTGCGCGGGAGAGGTGCGCGGACGAGATTTTAGGGGTGATTTATTTTAGGACTTGTGGGGCCCACCGGTGTTATGTTAATTATCCATCCGTCCATTCATTTTAACGGCTCATTTTTAGGATTTATCCAAAAATGAGTCAGATCTAAGATTTAGGTGGACCACGCCACATATTAATGATATAATTTATTTTTTCATTCTTTCTCATGGTGGGTCCACTTAGACTTTTCCTCTTTCTAATTATTGGGCTCATGTACTGAAATAATATTTCAAAATGATGGACCGATTAGATCAAATAATATATTGTAATGGGCCCCATTGAGCCCCTTAAGCATCATCAGTCTCTAATAAAGCCCTATTGGGAGGTATGTTTTGTAGCTACAGATTAAGAAGCTTTAGCTACGGATTATATCCGTAGCTAATTAGCTACGGATTAAAGCCATAGCCATAGACCTCTTATAGTCCGTAGCCTTTGTCATTTTTTTTAGTAGTGATGCTTACGAAAACTCGAGAATTTACAAGGACAGGATGAAAGCTTTTCATGACCAACAATTCTACGAAAATCATTCACGCCAGGTCAGAAAGTCCTTTTGTATAATTCTCGGTTACATCTCTTTCCGGGTAAGCTCCGATCTCGTTGGACCGCCCTTCCACCACCGTCATCAATGTTTATCCTCATGGGGCTGTCAAGATTTGGAATCCAGACAATGGCAATGAGTTTAAAGTAAATGAACATTGATTAAAGCCATTTATTGAGAAATTTGATTTAGAGGACATGTCCATGCCTCTAAGTGATCCTGTTTACTAGGATTGATCTCCTAGTTTGATGGAGGTATAGTTAGGTTACTACTTTCATAATACTAGGGTAGTTTGCTTTTTGTTGTTCTAGGATAGTCGACTTTATGCCGTTAGGATAGTTTTCTTCTAGTTGCTTTAAGATAGTTTGCTTTATATTGATTTCACTCTTATACTGACCCACTTTCACGTTGAGATTTCTTTGGCAAAAGCCTCTTAACTCCTTCCTCAGGTACTATTTTTCCATCACTTCTCCTACAATTACGTTGTCTCACATGCATTGCATGCTTATATCTTTTACATTGAGGACAATGTAGATTTTAGGTTGGGGATGGGAGATTAGGTTACGTAATCAATATTTTCTTGGTCTTGAGGAGATTAGGTTACCTAATCAGTATTTTCTTGGTCTTGAGTAAAAATTGTGAAAATTTTTGAAATTTTTTCTAGATATTCTTTTGAATTCGAGTGATTTTGAAGGATATTCTTAATTTAAGAAGTATAAGATATGTACTGTTGGTGATTTATGACTCTTGGATTTAGTTATCTGTTAGATTTCACAGTTAAGTTAGAATTATTAATCCATGATTAGAAGTTTTAAACATTGATTGAGCCATGATTTCACATGTCACACCTAGCTTATACATTAAAACTTCAGTTCGATATTAAATTATTAACCTGGTAATCACTAGGCATGGAAGTAGCCAACTTGGAGATTTTGTCCATCATGTTCATTGAAAAAAATACCCCTAAAAAAAAAAAAAAAAAAAAAAAAAAAACAGTTGTCATCGAAAACGGCTACCTGTTAAAGATCTTTAAAAAGGTTGACACAGCTTGAAGCCATCAATGGAAAAAATCAAAAGCTGGAAGAATAAAAAGGCTGAACTGTAAGTCAGGTTTTGGTTTAAGCTGGGTTATCTGAAATGCTCTGTTGGTTATCAATGTTATCATGAAAATTGACGACTGGACCTTTAATCGTGATAAGTCAGGGTTGCACTATATACCCACGGATCTCAATGTTTAGAATTGTTTTAATCGATGGATTAATACTTTGAACTTGATTATGAAGTTTACTATGCACATGAGTCCAGGAGAAAGTATTGTCCAACATTCATGAATCTTAGAATTCTAGTATCTAGGTTGTCTTTCAAAAATTTTATAGAATTTGTCCCGTAGTTCTAAAATATTTTTCTCATACTTTGCTTAGGACTAACAAAATGTTAGTTGGGGATTGTGTCGAGGTTCAAATATTGCATATTAGACTCCAGTTATTACCTGATTTTTGAACATGATAAAGTTTAACGTCCTATTTTTAACATGTTTGTGTTGCAAGGTGAATTTAAGAGCTTGGACTGAAAAAGGGTTTTAAAAGCATGGATTTGATGCTCAAGAATCACTAAGGCAAGGGACGGATCTTAGGGGACCGAGATCGAAGAATTTACGCGCCAAAGATCCGAGAAAATCGAGTGATTCACGATAAAGAGGTCTAGAAATCGTCTTAAATGCAAGATCACAGGGTTCCCACCATCCGTTTGATTCAAAAGTTTATATCTGGCCTGAGAACCATAAAGTAACCATACACGTAAAATTTCAGCCGTTGGATCTTTGTGGAACTAGTCCAACAGACAAATTAGCCCATAAATTACTACTCTAGGGCCCACCTAATCTTTGTATATGCTTCAATTTTGGTCTCAACCCCTTAAATTAGATGGCAAAATGGATGGATGGAGCGAATTCCTCACGAACAAGATAGTGGACCCCACTTGGGGTCGTGCGAGTGCACATGCGGTGCACTCCCGCGTTGCACCAGACCACGACTTTGGTCGAAGTCAGGCTGACTCGACTCTCTTGCTAGCGGAAAAACCTACGTCCGCTAGGATACATTAGTGGGCCACCACGATCGTCCGTTAGACCATCTGAGCCGTCCATTCCCTTAGGGGGGTGGCCACGACCCTAGCCATGGTGGCCATTTGATCTCATGCTTTTGTGCACACGTGGATCGCCGTAAAATGCAAGATGAACGGCGGGAAGATTTGATACAGTGAGCCACACCAAATTCGACCAAAACCACTCCTTTCCGACCAAAATTTCGCCAAGAATCCAATGAACGGTGTGGATTTCTCCAAAAACATAACTGTGGGGCCCACCGAACACATCAGCGCAAGAAAATTCATAGCTTACGCACGTCTGAGAAAATCGGACGTTGTGGGCAGTTGTACGGCCCAGATCACGGTTAGATGACTAATCCAAACCATCTAAAAGCTTGGAAAGGGGGTCTCTACCCCAACCATGGAGCCAAAATCAGTCCGTGGGACGTCTTCTAGCCGAAAATTCCATCCAAATGCAACTTGGTTTACTCTTCGCAATTGCACATGTTGCATGTGTTACGTACGGACTTCTTCACACTAACGCCTAGCTCCACCGACTTCATTTCACTGCCCCTGGTGCCTATATAAAGGAGAACAGAAGAGAGAGAGAAAGCATTCAAGAATCTAGGGAGCTTGGACGTGAGAAGCATAGAGAAGAGAGACGTGGAGTCGGCTAGCCATCCATCTTTCCTCTTTAGTCCTTTTTCCTCTTCCCTTATGTTTTTAAGAGATCTTAGTTTCATCATGTCTATGATGAGCTAAACCTCTTAGCTAGGGCTAAGAGGTGAAGCTTGTAGCGTGATGGGGCATTGTTTATGGCTTTGATTCATGTTACGTTGAACTATCTTTGATTTGGTTTGATTATAAGGAATATTCATAGTTTTTAATGGTTTATTGTGACTTAAATTACAATGGATCTGTGATAGCTTTAAGTATGTTCTTTTCATTATTATTGTGAGCGTAGGAGCCCTATTGTTCACCATCGTCTCATGGACATGGTTGGATGATGGAATCCTTCCTAACGTTCATAATTCTTTAAGATTGGTTGTGGATTGGTTAAATTCTGTTGTTACTTTGTCTCATGGGCATGGTTTGGTGATGAATCAAATCTAATTCTCATACCTCTCATCTCCTAAAAACTAGATTAAAGGAAGTGTAGATTTGATTTTTAATGTTATATCCTCCAATTAGATGTAGATGGGACTCTAAATCCAATTGTGTTCGTGAATCAAGCATAGATCTTCCAGATCTCTACAAATGGATCTGTGTAAACCCTAGTTTCCCACCTTTGAATATTACAAGTTTTAGATAAAGTAGTTCACCACTACTCTCTTAAATTTCATTGATTTAGATTACATCTTCTTCTAGTTCTAGTTCTAGTTACTTTCAAATTACGTACAAGGTTCAGTCCCTGTGGATTTGACCTCGGTCTTACCGAGATTATTACTACATAGCGACCCTATACTTGAGGTAGTGAACAGTGGGGCCTGGTGTAACAGCCCAGATTTTTCCAAACTTGGAATTAGACGTCCTTAGGCGATGGGACAATCCTAACTCCTGTTTAACTTCACAAACACTTAACTCAAGGGTCTTAAGTCCCTTTTCAAACCATTTTCTTCACAAATCTCACCTTTCATTACCTCGTTCCTTAAATCCTTCTAAGTACTTTCACATTACACTACCTTAAAGTTTAGGTGATGAAGAACAATACTTAAACTAAACATTGCAACAAAGGTCTAAGTACCACCTCAGACCGAAATCACTCAGGACTAAATCCTTTAAAAATTAAGTGAGATTTAGCTAGTGTTAAACTAGAGTGCCTGTGAAATTAGCATCAATCACTTTAAATACGATCTGCAAGACCCAAAACTTGTAGAATCATTGACGCTAGGTTACCCTAAAATCTAGGATCAATCTCATTACCCGGCTGCTCTCGGGAGCATCTCGAAACTCCGTATCGGATCTGAACCGCACGTCGGAAGTCTGATTAATACGGAGTTAAGGAACTAGGACCGCCTTGCTGGGCTTAACAACCATCTCGGAAATCAAATCCAGATAGTGTCCCAGCGCTATTCGCTTGAGCTCGGAGTGAAGAGTGTGAGAAATGCGAAATTAATTCAAAATAAAATATCTTGAATAGTAATCTGGCACGTGTTGCTTGCGGATCAGTTTTAAGCAACCAGACCGTCAGAATCAGACCAAATTACACCCTCGGATCAGGAGAAATTTCATACACATTTACATGTACTCGGAACCTTCGATCGAGATCCGCTGACCGTTGAACTGAAACTGGTCCGCCACGCGTGATCTGGAATCCCGACCGAAACGAAAACTTAATAGAACCTAGATCCATAGTTTGTGAGCTTAAGTCCGACCTTTGGCTCAAGGAGGCCCGCCAGAAGTCCTCCGTTGAGCTGAAACAGGTCCACTTTGGTTATAACTTAATTATACTTTGACCTGGAGTCTATTTCGGTTAGTTTTTAGGCTATATAAGGGCCTTAAACCCTCTCTCATGGCAGTCATACGAATTTGAGATTTAGAGAGAGAAAAGAGAGAGAAAAGGGAGAGAAAGTGTGGGAGATGTTGGAGAATCTCCCTGCTACTCTTCCCTGCCGCTATACGAGCTACACTGCTTCGTTCTAATCACTTTTCCGGCGATTTCAGCTCCGTTTCTAGGTAAGAAACCCTAACCCTAATCTGATTTGGGGCTTGGGTGGCTGTAGGTTATGAAATAGCTAACCTATTTCGTTCTATAGGTTGCCAAACTGCCGAATACGGAAGCTTAACAATTCTATCAACTCCGTTTCGATTCTACGATAAAAGGTGCGGACTTTAGGTGTATAGGTTATGGTTTTCAATACTTTCAATGTCAGATAATGATAGATTCATGATCTGCATGCAATTGCACATGTACAAGTGCTTTCTGTTTTCTGTTTCGATTAAAGATGTAGATTATGGAATTTTACATATTCTAGGTATTCGTAGAAAATACCATATACGTATAAATTTTGGAAATGTGTTTGACATGATTATTTGTTGTATGAATATACGATGTATGGATAAAATACTTATTTGGCGAAAGGATTCGCCCAAATACATGTTTTACTAATATGCACTATGTATGTAGAAATACTGTATTGTAGAAAGTACCGTATACATATATATTTTAGAGATGTGGTTGCCATGATTATTTGTTGTATAATATATTATATATGCGTAAAATACTTGCTTGGCGAAAGGATAACCCTAATACATGTTTTGCTAACATACACCATGTATGTTGTAATAATGTATTCTAAGTGTTTGTGAAATGGCTGAATAAGTATAAAATTCTCATTCGTGCTCGCCATGACTAATTGTCATGGATATATGATTGTTGTATTGGCGATACCCCTTTGACGAAAGGATTTGCCCTAAATCACGCCACGGCCAATATACACTATATATGCTAAAATGTGTGGCCCAAGTGTTTATGGAAATGACTGAATGAATATGGAACTTGGATTCCTACTTTCCGTGACTATCCGTCGTGGGTGTACGCGTGTTATGATTGGGGCAACTCCCTAGTGAAAGGATTTGACCTAATGCCTATGTGATCAGCGTATGTCATGTATGTTGATGTATGTCTTTTGAAGTGTTGTTGAAATGTCTGAATGAGTAGCAGTTAGCAAATTGTAACGTATAAGGGTGTTGAGATATGATTCTCAACTTCTTTTAACTATGTGTATGTTTTCCTTGGATAGTTGTGTGAATAGGAATTGAATATGTTCAAACTCATGCTTGTGTTGGCTTTATAACATGCTCAACTGCTTTTATGATTTTATCTATGTAAGGCATATGTTTAAATTCATATTTACATTGTATGATCCATCATGGGTGATGGGGGAGTGGAGCAACGAATGCGTGCAACAGCCCTAGCAGCCCTAAACGGATAATACCAGACCTTGATTGTATGAGTTGAATCTTGATCCACTACTGCTTCATCTATCTGCAATTGATTGTGTTTGGGGCTATGATTATAGTCCAGACAATCGGTACCAGAGTTGAATTTGTGGCTGTGATTCATTTGCCACGTGAGATGTGTTCGACGAACTCGAGTCGTACTTCGGTTGGCGGTAGTGGTTGGCCACACGAAGTGCTCATGCGCTTCATATCGTTCAACTTGATGTGCACTCGAGCTAGCCGAGCTCGTCAAGTAACCCGATCTGTCTTATGTATGTTCACCATGTTTGGACGCCTCTGCTTGAACCTAGGGTACCAAACTTACCAGTGGAATCCCTTTTAACCATGGTACCTCGATCCGCTAAGACTCATGAGCCGGACATGGTGGTATGGGACACCGTGGTCGAGCTGTCGGCCTACACTGGGGCCACGTGCCTCCCCGTATGACCAATGAGCAACCAAACTCATGAGCCGATTATGGTGGTATGGGACACTATATTCATGCTGTCGGCCTACATTGATAAGGTGATGGGGGAGTGGTGCAACGAATGCGAGCAACAGCCCTGGCAGCCCTTTGTAGTGACCTCGAGCATACTCTAGAATTGCGGTGAGCCTTAGAGTTTTACCGCGGTGTATAGAGTATGAACTAGGCCTGTTTCTGTATATTGATGAATCGTTAAAGAGGTGATGGGGGAGTGGTATAACCTTTGTGCGTAACAGCCCTGGCAGCCTTGCAGTGACCTAGAAAACACACCATCGTCTGAGATTAACTAGGACTGACGACCCTAAATGGATCATGTTTGGGAATGATACAAGGGAGGTACCTTAGTTTCCCAATCCTGCTGTTTGAAATGGACTAATAATAACTCGGTAATCATGCTCATCATGCATTGCATGTGCCTGGAAGATGTGGAGCACTGAGGGATGAAAGCATGGCGCAAACGTGAGATGGTGTCGCACGAGGGAGGGTGTGGTGAGGGCATACATCATGTCATTTATACTTGCATTAATAAGAGTAGTTAGGAGTGTTTGATTTTACTGCTTTATCATTACTGCTTGACTGAATTGATAACATGTTAACCTATGCTTTATTGTTCCACTAAGTTGATCACTCACTCCCACGTTACGGGACAGTGTTTTTAAACATCAACCAGACCCTGTTGTAGCTGCAGGTGTTGGCGATGCTTGTGAGGCGGAGCCAGACCTCTGCGACGATGAGGACACTTTCTTGCATATGTTATTTTCTGGTGGCTTCATGTGAGCCGTGCCTTGATCGACGGGGTTACAGGGATGCTAACTAGATGACACTACACCTTTGGTATATTTTAAAATTATACTTGTAATTAATTAACCTGGTAACATTATCACACTCTGGAGACCCACCACTGTTTTTATATTGTATATATATCTATCACAGTCTTCTGCTTGCAATTTAACTGTCTCTGGAGTATGATATGTTGTTTTGGCTTAATCTCACTCATGTTCAATACACTAATGCAGACAACATTTAATCATCATTATCTATGTTGCATAAGTGATGTTCTGGAAAGTTGGGTGTTGAGTTGTGCTCGACCCCCGATTTTTCGGTATGTTACACCTGGGCTATGAGATTAAGGGATTAATTCGTCGTACTCTAACATTCGAGCTTTTGTAGCAAATGATTAATTGTTGTGCATCAAATTGGTATCAGAGCGGGAGGTCTCGTGTTCGAGACTCCTCACTAGGGGTGACTAATGCAAAAGAATTTTCGCACCGGACTCGAGTGGGGTCACCATAGAAGAGGTCTCGTGTTCGAGACTCCTTACCGGGGGTGATTAATGCACAGCGTTATAAATGCCCTAACTCTCTTCATTTCAAACTTCTCCCTTTTTCTTCTACCCAAGGGAGAATCTTGAATTCTCTACATGAGAGAGAGAGAGAGAGTGAGAGAGAGAGAGCCTGGTTATCATCCCATCTAAGTCATTCATCTGGAACTCTACGCCACCTATAATCAATCCAACTTGTCCTAAGTTATCATCCCATTAATACAAGTCATCACAATGGTCCAGATTTTGTGAAGTACAGTTACGGTTTGAGAATCCTCCTACAATTTCTTCTTCAAACTTGGTGAGCTGAGTTAATGATCCCTACAATTCTGTTGGGTCCAACCAATCATAGAATTCTGAATTAACTTGGTGAGTGGCGACTTCTAATCGAACACGTGAATTCCTTGGAGCCCATATCCCCATGACTACACAAAGAACAGAAGGCAACAAAAGGGTGGTGGGCACGCGGTGTTCGCACGATGTCGCGAATGTGTTGCTTCACTGGGACCCACATGACCGAATGACAGTAAGAAGATAGCACTGAATGGATGATCTGACCATGGACTGAATATGAACCATTGAAAAGAAATACTCTCAATGGCTCACATTCATCTAAAAAGCCAACGGTCAGCGTCATTCCTTTGGCGTGATAATTGTACCATATGGCGTAAGCTTGCGATCACGGGACGATGTCTTCATGTGGGCCCATGCATAGAGCTGATATTTTATTCGGATAGAAAACATGGGGTGCTAAAAGATAAGAAAAGGCACTTGCGATGATCTGTGTAGGCCAAAAGCTTAGACAGCATTTATCTTGTCGTGGATGCAGGTTCGATTCCATTCAAGTCGAACCATGCAACTTGAGGTGGGTGTAATGTAAATCTTCTCCTTGTCCAATGATTAAAGGTGTATGGCTAATTACCAAACTGCCCTTTGTCCTAATTGGAATTACAGTAAATTACAAAGAGGCTTTAAAAAAATCTATGATCGAATGTTTCAACCCATTGATCATACAAGGATTATGCATGCGGACTTTTCATGTTCAACACAAAGGAGCCAAATTATCAAAGGGTTGAAATAATCCAATTTAAAAATTTTACTTATTGATTTTCGAATATATAAAGTGAAACTCCATTGCACACAAATGGCCCATAAGAAAAAGGTTCCAACATATCATATTGCAATCTGTAGGGATGTATTTTCTTCCTTTGGAGCGAACTATATCTTTAGGATGAAATGCCTCCTACGTGGACCTTAGGAAAGTTTCAACGGTAGGCATCATTATCCCACCTGTCTGAGGCGTGGTTCACTTTGGATTTGCCTCATTTTTTAACTCAGGCTTTGAAATAAGCTTTTTGGATCTGCATCACTTTTGGTTCGTGCCTTAAAATGTGCTGGCAAAATGGATGAATAATGTGAATAAAATAAATACATCATGATGAGGCCACAGAGCTTTTCCACCTCCGACTTGGTAGTGGAGTTACTACGCAATCCAAGGGCTTGGTGTCTACTCCCATGTCATATAACACAGCAACGTTTTTTGATGCATGTATAGCAGCAAGGATCTTGTGCAACAAAAACTCTCTGGAGACACCACGATGTCTTCGTGACATCATCTTCATCCATCAGTTTCTCCGAATAGTGCTCTAAGCAGTGAGCCCATAAATAAAGCAAGCTAAAGTAGGCCACACTATAAGAAAAAGAGAGGATTATGACTTGAGAAACCCACGGTTGAAACTTTTTGGGAGTTAGAGAGGTTTAAGATCAGGTTATTATCTTTGTTTTCCTCATCCTGGTGTGATGTAGTGCGGGTCGCGGACACTTTCATGACTAGAGAAGGCCTGATCGAAGGCAGAAGTGATCAGTATCATCAAAACCATAAAACAGGCACATTTCGCAAACCAGAGTGAGTTATTTGAGGTATAATATATGATTTTGGGTTGGAGAAGCTACTTTAGCCAACCAACCTCACTAGGCCAGATTACCCATGCCAATTTGTTAAATTCCATAAGATCGATGGTCGAAAGTCCCTTTTATTTTCATTTTTACTATTAATAGTAAGTTTTAATTTGATCATAACTTTTGATCCTTTAAGTTTTAGGAGTAGTGCCCAACATGAAGTCTAGTAGATATCGTGGTTTAGAAAAATTAGGAGAATAACGTGAGCTCAAAATCTAAACGGTCCACATGATGCAGCACCCCATGAAACCCTTGAGCCCAACTTTTACCCTGATCTAAGGGAGGAAACAATTTTCCTTTATCATGGCCCACCAGAGTTTTCGATCAGGGTGAAAATTGGTCCTGGGGGTTTCATAGGGCGCTGCATCACATGGACTGTTCGAATTTTGGGCCCACGACATGTGTGCAAGGTGCGCAAGTGAGCATCCTCTATATATGTGTGTGTGTGTGTGTGTGTGTGTGTGTGTGTGTGTGTGTGGGGTGGGGGAATAGGATTATAAGGTCGATGTCATGGGAACTTCCCATGAGGTTGAGCTGTGTGGGCCACACCGTGATGTGTGTCGAACATCAACACCGTGCATTTGATGGGTCACCTTTAGGTTATGGGATATCCCAATAATCAGCCGTATACAGAACTTAGGTGGGCCATACCATCTAAAACCACATGAAGACATGTCTAAAACATATAAAAGTACTTGGTGAGGCCCACATGAATTTTGGATGTGGCTGAAACTTGGTCTGACCCCTCATCCAAGTTGGATACAGACAATGGATGGTCTGGATTTGTGAAACACATCTCGATGAGCCCAATAAAAGGTAATGAATGTTTTAATGAGAGGGTAACCCCTCTCAACTGTTGTATGTGGTGCGGCCACCCAAGTTATGGATTGACTTGATTTTTAAGCCCATGGCCCACCATGGAATGGTGCATTTGACCACGGGGTTGGAACATGCCGCTCGAGCAATTGTCCAAGCAGCATGTTCGAACACATTTTTATTCAGAAAGCCGACATTACATCAACAACCTTCCTCACTCCTATACTTCCTTCTTGTTTGGGTCTACATATCTTTGCTCAACTGATCCAATGCTCGAGCAATTGTTTGGATCAGTCACGTAAAGATATGTAGAGCCAAATGATCTCATCTAAAGACGACAGGTTTGTTTAGAATCTCACTCACCCTAGTAAGTTTACATTAAAATCAGCATGGGAAGCAATTCATGAACACAACCAACAACACCACTGGTCTAAATGGATATGAAATAATATGATCGCTTCCCAGATATCCACTTTTGCTTGGAAGGTTATGAATAGAGCGCACGATTTCAATTGACACAATGATTCAAAAGGTTGGTATATATTTGGCCTTCAAATGCGATTGTTGTGAAGTCTTACTTGCCAATCCAACTGATTAATGCAATTTTCCATTTTTGTTGTTCGACCAAGTAGAATCCCTCCAGTGGTAGAGACTAAGGAATGAAGATGACAACTAAATTCACCAAGAGAGATAAGGAACCTACTACATATCCCAAAAATTTATGACACTTCCAAGCCTATACGACTCACTTGCAGCATGCTCTGAACCAAACGCTTGCTGAAAATAACACCACATCAACTTAGTCAAGTACCAAATGCAACAGCTGGAGAAGAGGTCACAAAGATTAATGTAGAGTGGGTCGCAAATAATTTCATGGCCAAGATGGACCAAAAAAGGCCCGATCAAAGACGGAGGTAATCCTGACCGTCAGAACCTAAAACGAAGGTATCTCGCAAACCAGAATGAGTTATACGTGCCATATATGATTTTGGGATAGGACAAGCTACTTTACCCACCCAACCTAGGATAACGCCGAATTAGCAAAATACCATCAGATCGACGATCGAATTCCTATTTTAATTTCATTTTTAGTATTTATAGTAAGTTTTAGTTTGAGTATAACTCTTCATCCGTTGGGCTTTAGGAGTTGCGCCTAACATGAAAAGTGTTTAGAATAGCTAGGGGAACATCATGGTTCGGTGTAACACCCCGTGTTTTCAGGACCCGAGTATCTAACCCGTTTTCCAAAAACCCGAGTGTTAACCTATAAAGAACCCATATATATATATATATATATATATATATATATATATATATATATATATATATATATATAATAGTTTAGCATAGAATGGACAAATCAACATAAAGGAAAATTAACATTTACAGTTAGAATATACAAGAGGCTGCCCATAATGACTTATACAAATTAGCCAATGTCTCATATAATAGCAATCACAAAAATTACATAATTTACACAAGGGAAATAATAAATGCACTTAATCTTGAGTCGTAAGATCGTACAACTTCTCATGGTAGGTACAATCATGCATCCTTGACAATTAAACCTGGCTCTTTATCAGTCTGAACCTGAATATCATTTAAGCCACATGTGCTACCTGTACGGTTATATATTTGATAGATGAGTGGCCAACTCAGTGTGAATTTTCCTTAAGATTACACATCGTCACCTCAGACAAATATAGCATGAAAGCAACAAGACATACAAAACATAACAAAATGCAGTTTTATTATATGCATAGATGTGTGAATGCATCATAGACCTAGGGATGCTCATCCAGTCGGCAGTTGGGCTCATCACCCATGCAAAGGCTGGCCATTAGCGAAGCACATCACGTGTGTACATCACGTACCGCATAATGACTGTCCATCGTACATCACGTATGTAAAGCGATAGTCGATGGTTTGATAGCTAGCGAAAAAATACCCCCAATAACCCGGAAGGCACGTGTTACAGCATCCAGAAATATCCACCCATCATCGTCAATATGCCATGTATGAATGATTAATCAGACCATAATTAATCCAATTACAATAAGCCGGTTTAATAAAACTCAAGGTCACTACAGGGGGCTCGTCACCTAGCGTAGGCCGACGGCTCGGGCATAGTGTCCCATTTCCACCATCCCCGGCCCATGAGTCTACCACCTTAGGATGTTGATAGAATTCATCAGCATGTGGCCAATCAACTCTCAATGTATGGGAAGCTACCATCGTATGTCGAGTGGGAATGAATGTCAAAGATACTAAATACAACGATTAAAAGGAGTCAATATGCATGCCTTAAATACGAATAAGCAACAGTGATAAAAACGTCAAATGGTTCATCCCACAGTCAAATAGGTGGAATCACCCTATAGATGGTAAGTCCCATGAATAATTTTACCACTAACATAACTTCCATGTTGAGAGTCTATTCTTAGCACAATCAATCTCATTACACCCTAAGTACGGACTCTCTCTTTCATAAATAGAAGTTCACCTCACAGACTAGAGAGATTTCAATTTATTTGTGTCTTGCAAACAGTACAATAGCATATCCAAATGACATAAAGATCAAGTATCGAACTAGGATACCATTCTAATAAAGTACCACTCGAGCACAAATGTAAATACAATTCAAGAACTATTAAATGAATCAAGGTCTAGTATATGCATTTGATATTCATGATCAATTCTCAAACATATTCCCAAGTGAGCTAATCATACAATTAATCAAGTTCTAAGACATCATTTATAATCAATTTAAAAGCTATCCTTGATCTAATTTAGAAATGAAAAGCCCAAGGGGAAGAAATCATCACCTGATGCGTTGAGTCGCCTTCTAGTGTCGCTAAGTGCGTACACCCTTAGAATCAAATCCTACCATGACTTATGAAGTTGTACGTGAGATCCATGTTATACAAAGTATCTATGGCCACGATTAATATAACCTAGGGCTTGGATTTACTTATTTTTAGAGTTTTAATGTAGAATTAGGTTTTCCCTCCTAGGGTTTAGTCCTAGACTTAGGTTTTAGGATTTGAACTCTGATTATTATTATTATTATTATTATTATTATTATTATTATTATTATTATTATTATTATACCATGAATGAAATAATAGTCATAATAAAAGTATTAAACAATCAATACTAAAAATGATGATTCACAAGTTCATATTTAAATATACCGACATTACCTAATATTCTTATAATGACTAATAACCTCTTAAATAATGAAAGTAATAATAATAAAATCTTTACCAACAATAATATAATAAGGACTAATACTAATAATCATATTAACAAGAATTATACTAATCCCGTAAGGAAAATGATAATATTTTCTAATGATAATAATCATAACTATCAATAATGAAGCTAGTTATGATAATAGATATTATGATCTATCACTCAAGTAAGATTAGGACTAATTAAGACTCAATGGATTCCTTGTGAAGTGAGGGAGAGCTACCCTATCCCTGGCTAGCTCATAGTTATTTCTAACTCGGGAACTTAGTATTCTACGCGGGATTAGAACCTGTAGCATCCTACTCACATTTAAGAGAAATTTAAATGCAAGGTTGGAAGTTGCCTGGCCCCAATTACTTGTTGGTTTAGATGCTTCCAAGCTTGATCGTGAACTCGATTAAGGGGCTTAACCGAACTGATCTTTTCCATACCTTTCTTTGATATTTTCTATTTTGCTAAATGTGATGTGGACTGTGGGCACCATGGGATGCATTTGGAATGTTGGCTTTGCCCAAAGGAAATCCTAACCCTATGATTTGTAGCACTTACAATGAATACAAAAATGATGCCCAGGGCATGGTCTATCCACTGTAAGTACTATCAGTTCAATGGTTTGAGTTATTGCATGAAGGGTCTCATTTTACAAACTTGAGAAACCAAAAGATGATAGGTATGTCTTTTGAACATAAATGAAGTGAGATAGGGAGCCATGAAACAAAAACCCAATAGGGCCACCATGATGCTGCATGACATCTACTTCCTCTATCATTTACGTTTGGCTTGGCCAGGTTGTTGCCAAACTCACCCCAGTTGGGTCTGAGGGTGCACGAACAACCCGAGGGCTGTAGCTGTGATCGTGATGATTCACGCAGCAGTGATCGTGATAAGTCGACTTAGTGAGTCGAGCCAAATCTGACAGCAACCCATGGGGGTTGTAGTGGTGATGTTTGAGTTGGGTTTTCATCTAAGAGAACCCGAATGTGGCAAGATGGTCTTACCTGAGCTGAGGCAGTGCAAGATCATACTGTTGGTTGCAGCTGTTGCTACGGCGAGTCGAGTGGAATCGAGTTGTTGAGTTCAGCTAGGGACTCGAGTTGGCTTCCACGGTTGAGGGCGAGCTAACTCGACCTGATATGGCAGCTGCTGACTATTGGAAGCCCAGCCTCCCGGTGCAACGAGTCAGCAACACGGGGCTTGAAACCCGCACCTGAGTGAGGTTAGGCGAGTCGCACCAGCAACCTGGTTGTGCTGAGTTGGGTTGGTGCGGTGCAATGGCCACACTCGTCATCTTCTCATCCTTCTTCTTCCTTTCTTTCTCTCCTGTTTTTCTTCCTCTTCTCTCTTTCCAGCAGCTGTTACAACAACCCCTCTAGGCCCGAGCACACTCACCCGATCACCCAACCGAGGCGGTGGAGAAGAAGACCGTTATTATTGGCGTTTTCTTTTGCACAACATCTTTCTTCAAACCATCTCTTCTGGGTAGTCCAGATGAACCCCATGGAGCTTCTTGATGCATTGAAACGAAGGTTGGAAAGGCTTTAGGTAGTGGTTTCGAAGGAAGAAGGAAACGACGGTTTTCTTCGTGTTGCCGCAAGAACAGTGAATGACAACATCTTTAGCATGCCTTTTAGGGTTTCCTGCATTGGAATGGATGGTCTAAATGTATTTGGAGGAGCTTTTAGTAGTGGACGGGCGACTGAGATTGTGTCAACGCACTCACAGCTGCTCCCTCACTCATTCTCTTTCTTTTATAAAATAACCCAGCTTTGAAGGGCTAGGATTGCATCTCACGGATGGCTGAGATGGGGGATTTCGCCTCATTTGAATCGCCAAGCTGGCATACGGATGAAGAAACGAAAGGTTTCCGTTTTTAGAAATGTTGTGTTAGTAGGGCCAGGTTACACTGAGCATCATGGGCATGCACACGTGTTCCCAAGCGTGGGGTTATGTAGGGTTTGGTCAGAAGGACCGTCGGCACCAGATGGACGGTTCAGATCATGAAGATGGGCACTGGTTTGTGGGTCACCGACAAAAACCACGGACGTTTGTTCGTCCGCTAGTGAAAACCGAAGAGAGAGAAATTCTCTCTTTATTTTGAAACATTGGGTCAGCCCTGCTTTCACCAGGCTCCCCCAACCCATGCACAGCGAGTGCACCTCCTATGATGCACATGCGAAATGACTGTAGGGCCCACGGAGATGTTTGGATGAAATCCACTCCATTCATTTGATCCATCTACCTATATAAGACCATGAGCTCAAGATTGGGGCTGACCTAAACTTTAAGTGGGCCATACTCTTACATTTCTAGTTCTAATGGTGGATTCCGTCGATCTAATGGTCGGATCTTCCCGAAATTGAACGTCAATGGTTAAAAGGGTCCAAGGGACCATTTAAGCTAGAAATCAATGGCTAGATTATGGATTATGTGACCTATTATGCTTTTATAACATTAAATATCATGTTACAATACTTTTAATAATATTATTTATTATCATCATCATTATTATTATTATCATTATTATGATCCTTGTAGATTTTATTCTACTCTTCCCTAAGTTGTTTATGTGAATCTTAATACATGGGTTCCAATGTACGGTTATCATTTTATTTTCACGGTTGGATCTTAAAAGATATTCAACACTCTAGCTGTTGAAACTAAGTGGTGGGTTGCCCTATGGATAAATTCAGGATCTGAAGGAGGATTTGATTTATCTACTAATTTGATTGGAGACATGAAAGAAAAATAGGTTCATTCGATGATGGGATGGAAGGTCCTTCGAACCAGCAGTTGAAATGGGTGGATCACCTAACGGGACGTTGTAAACTCGGTGAACGGTGGATATGGTGAGTTTGGTCCAAATGTTAAGATGATTTACTGTCAAAGTCTTCCACAATCCATATTGGACGGTTTTACTGGTTTTTAGGGCTGTCGAATTACAACCTAAGGATTGATTTTATAACCTGATGGCTGGATGGGTTTCAAATCCGATCCACACAGACCATTAGTTCCATTAGTCCATGTAAGGCCATGAGTCTAAGAATGAGGCTGATATAACATTCCGCTGGCCCTATAACTTGATTTATGCTCTTAATTAATAATAATTGATGACCCTTGATGAACCGACGGTGGGATCTTTATTAGCTATGATGACCTGATCCTAGGGAGTCCTAGGAAGTATTTAAAAGGAACCTAATAGTTTGTGTTGTATCAAATAATCTACTTTATGTAACTCAATTAATGACTTGACTGATGGGATATCACGATCCTGGTGAGCAGTAGGTCTGTTAATCTAGGCCTTACATCAGATGATGTACGGTTAGGTTTCTCTATTAGTAAATTGGAATCCTAAAAATAGGTATCTCTAGTGGTGTGGTGATCCATCTTGGAAATCGACGGATGGATAGCTTGTTGTACGAATGGGGATTGTTTTCAAGGGTTGGATTTAGGATAGAATGAACGTGAGAGTTCATTTAAGCTAGGCTTGTATTTATACTAAATTAGATTACAGGGTAACACCCGAGT
Organism: Magnolia officinalis; assembly: GCA_021015155.1. Lineage (NCBI taxonomy): Eukaryota > Viridiplantae > Streptophyta > Magnoliopsida > Magnoliales > Magnoliaceae > Magnolia > Magnolia officinalis. The sequence continues at coordinate 57,245,233 of JAJHSJ010000012.1, forward strand.
ACTGGAAAGTACGGCGTGTTACATTTGGCCAAATAGGACACTATTTTTGGCTGAAAACCATGCGTACTAGTGGGAATCACGACCGTATATGAATAGTAAGTTTACTATTTATGGTAAGTCATGATTTCTAAGAGTTTTAGTTATAGTTTAATTTTGAAACTTCTTCTTAAGGTTTATGTTATTATTTAAGAGATTGTAAGCTCGTTTTTCATCATCAATCAATTTATTACGAATTTCTAGAAATTATTCTATTTTTCTTATTTTCCTTGTGGATTCGAGGTATATCTATGAGGAGTCTAAAGAAGTTCTGTGGATTCAGAATATTTATCTCCCTGAGGAAGATGGGGCTCAACCTCAACTTGTCCTTCTTTGCATCAAAGATTTGGACAAGGGGTCAGCGATAATTGAGATCTATCCCAAGCTAAGCACAACTCTAGAAATAGTTTCACATATCATAGAGAACGGAATCTCAAATGATGTTCAGCGGCTGAACCAACCCTAGTTTGCTACTTCAGATCACGCCACAAATCCTCCCTTGATGTACATTTGTCATGCCTCAAACTCGGAAACCGGGCTCACTGAATTCCTGATCACCGAATTCGGTGTCAACAGCCTCCATAATGTCCTATTCTCGGTTCCCAACGCCCATACACCAGATTCCGATCTTGGGATCCTACAAGGAGGATTTTCCAACGTAAATTTATCTCGTAAGAAGCATAACCACAAGTTTACCCAAATCACAAAGGCAACATCATCATCACATATCCACTAATATAAACAGTTGATTACAATGCTGAAAGGAAAATACATATATATTGAAAATCAAAGCTCCAGAAGATAGTTGCATGCTCCAAGCTCAACGCTGCTGCGACCTAACGCTACCTGCACGCATCTATCATGCATAAGCTGATAGAAAGCTTAGATGGTGGTGTAAGTGTGTGCACAATATAAGCGTGCTCAGGATGTAATATGAGAGAAATGCGGAAACATGCTGGTAAGTCCATAAATATCATTAGTCTTATCCAGGCTATGTGATGCAAAAACATAATAAGCCAATATCATATACTGAGGAAGCAATGTAGATCAGCTATGCAGTGCGGAGACATAGTAAACCAAATATCATATACTGAGGATGTAATGCAATATGCAAATCCTGACGAGTCTACGAATACCGTCAATCGTATCTAGGTCATGCATCAAACCTGCGCGTATCGCGCGACCAAGCGATCATGTGGGGTCAACTCCATCTCACAAGGAGTCCAATAAACATCTCAGCCTAATGGCATATACTTTAATCAATCATCCCTCACAACATGTATACGAATGATGGGGTCCACAAAAAGATGGCGGATCTAATCCAAATATCAAGATAGGCTCTAACAGTGGATACACCAAACCTGATACTGCATATCCTTCCGTCTGCGGCAAGGGGTGATATAGACTACTTTGTTGAAGCTCACTGATTTAAAACGCGTCACGACAGTTAGGGAAGGAATCTAACTTATAGCCACCACAATATCAAACGATGCTTCCGATGTGGGACAAAGTTCTGTCTTCACTATGTGCACAGTTGTCATGCCCCAGACTCGATAACCGGACTCACAAGGAACCCGATAGCTGGTTATGGCCACAACAGCCTTCGTAGTACTCCATTCTCGGCTCCTAGGGCATCCTGGGATCCCACAAGGAGGATTTCTATAACCGTATAACCATTTCCAATACAAGCATACCTAAGATCACGGCAAGTAAATCTCAAAAATAACAAAGGGACACATCACAAAATCCACTATAAATTTGAACTTTTACAAGTACTTAGCAGGAAGAAAATACATTTGATGACAAAAGAGGAAAGAAGAAAAGCTACAATACTGGGGGCCCTCGGCTCAACTCTAATCCAAGCTCTGCCGCTACGACGCCTACCTAGGATCTACTGCACACATCAATCGTACATAAGCTTATAGAAGCTTAGAGGGTGGTGAAGATATGTGATAATGGTGTGCAGAAGAATAGTAAGAGATACAAGTAGGGAAACATGATCAATGACAATATCGCTAGCCTTACCGAGGCTTATCATGAATACAATGCAATGAGTATTGGATGTCATACCAAGGCGATGCATAAAGGGGCTTATACAGCTGATGCGAATGCAATGCGAAGTGATGTCAGTGCTCATATACATATCAAGTACATTTCCAATCATAAGGAAATCACCGGGGTCCATTACACTGCTGGATGACTGCCGCTCTCTAGACCCGCAGAGTCAAACGAGCGTAAGAGACCTCACTACCCGCCTGTGAACAACCAATCACCAACAAGGATCGATGGCAACAGACCCATTTACGAGCTGATCAGACTCAGCCTAGCAATGCCTTCTTACACCAGGCGAGTAAGGCCACACCCCTACCCAACCGACTACATGACAGTGGGGGTCGCGGCCTACCGGTATAAGGCCCTCCTACGCTCAAGTTTTCACTCGGTCATGGCATTGGGGCAGATCCTTGGTGCCATAGAAGTTTTAGAAATTTCACCCATGGGCATCCTATGCACCCAATATGATCAAGTAACATTTCCGGTGTCCACACATACGACCACCCACGAATGTCCCTGTGGAGGCAAGGCCCTGATGAAGCAAGGGCAGTATCATCATGAAATGACATGTCAATGCTTGAGTCACACATATAGATCATGCATTAATTTCAAGCACTCGATGTGCACAAGGGGAGAAACTTCATCCCTCTATCATATCAACCCAATGACCACACACAATGCAATTCATTCACGCAGATGATTCATACAAGTCATAATGGTGTAAGTGCGCTACTCAGCGATGATAACGTGGAACATATTCCTCCTTCCCAAGGAGGGACAAGGTCTAGATACATAAACATATACTCTAAGGAGGTGTCCTCTAGTTGGGACCCAATACTTTGGGGTAGCCCCCAAGCTAAGAGGGTCATAAAAGCCTAAGGAAGAAGCGGTCCTAACAAGGGTCCAAGGTGGGCCTTCAACCACCTATAACAACCCTATGAGCCTACCTTAGGGCCACCAAGGAGGACATCCAACATCAACTTGGTCCTAAAAGGTAGCCCGCTACCTACACACATATAAAGCAAGGCCCAAGGTCTAAACAAATCATGGGCGTAGTGAGCAAACATACAAAGCCCAACTCATAAGCAATATGGTGGGCCCATAGGCAAGGTTTAGGCCCAACCATGAAGATCATAAACCCATATATTGTGGTGGGCCTAATGAGTAGCCCGGTAATCCAACCATGTGGGCAATATCATAACTTTATCCAAGTGAGTTGGGCCTCACAACTTGGCCCTTATATAAGGTCATTTTGGTGGGCAACCAAGGGCCCAACTACTTGCACTTATGGCCCACAACCCATCACAATAGGTGGTGAAATACAGGCCCAAATGGTGAAAGGGCCTAACTTAGAAGATCCAAGATGACTTGGGCCTACCAAGGTCAATCGAAACTATGAGTACAATTCCAAAATAAAACCCAATGGAAGTGGGCCTCCAAGCATACATACATGAAGCCCAAAGACACCTCAAAAAGGGGTGATCTTATGTGCATAATTCACCCTTAACCTGGTGGGCTAGGCTGCCCCAAAATAGGCCACTAGGGGCAGCCAGTTGGGCCCATTACTGAATTTCCAGTCCGCATATATCCTGGGCCTGCTGGAGCCCAATAAATAATAAAAAATCAAGTATAAGTTCTCTGGTGGCCCACATATATCCCTATGGGTCCCACCAGATAAGAGGGCATAATTAAACACATAAAATAGGTGGACCATTCTGCTGGACTGAAAGTCTAGTAGTGGTCCAATGGGCCTGGACGTCCCAATGGTAGATGGTCTTATGGGCTTGGGCAATTGGCCCAAAACTCATCCAAATGGGTCTAAAAAATGGAAGCTACTGAGGGAGATGGCCATGTAGCACATGGACCAAGATTGGATGGATGGTGGGACAACAAAATACATCAAGGTGGGCCCATAAACTGGCATGGACGGCCAGCCATGGTTGGACGCCCCAACTTGGGCGTCCCAGCCTAGTGGGCTGGTCCAACCTACACCACGGGCGGTGCAGGAGTCCTTTGACCCCCGTAAACTTACAAGTAGGTCCTACCATGAGTGGGCCACACCTTTGCAAAATTTTAGAATTTTTAGATAATTAGAAATATTAAATTAAGGAATACAATCTGTCCAAAAAATCTCCTAAGTGCAGAATTCTGAATAGACCCTGATTGAGCATCCAATAGGGTGGGCCCAGGGTGTCCAAAATTTGGGGAAAATTGATTTCTACATCCCCACATATGTATAGTACAAGTTAGGTCCACCAAAGTGGCCCACCTGATCAGAAATTATTTTATATTTTTAAGTTTCCAGACTGCAAGGTTGCTTGAATTACAGCAGAAAATCCAGCAAGGTACCCATATTGGCCCACTCTTTTGGAGACCCAAATGAGGTCAGTTGAGGCTAAAATTTGGCATGCTTATAGGTGGGACATGTACCTTCAACAATCATATATCACTTGGTACAAAACTCTCCACCAAAAGCCCCAAATAAAGGCCTCAAGTTGGCTCAAAAATCTGTCCAGACAGATTTGGGTAGCAGCATGTAATTGAAAGAAATTAAATATAAACATCACTTAAGGTGGGATTTAACCCCCAAAAATCATGTTGTGGACCACCCCAGTGGGCCCCACAAATATCCAGACCTTCCCCATCATCAAAAACTCCTTGCATATGCCCCATTTAGGTGGATTTTGGGGCCACATGTTTAAGGATGGGCCGCCATGGACGTCCACTCTCCATGGATGGTCTGGATTTTTATTGGTCCACAAGGTGGGCCACACATGCATAATCAGAATGCCAGCATCAAAAGAAAAAAAAAAAAGGATCAGGCACAAGAGGAGGGGCTCCGCCACATTGAGGCCCTCCCCTTCATCAATCACACCACACATTTCATTGATTTACATGATACAACATAGATCAAACACATGTATGTCCTGGAATCAAGACCAATGGTTGAGATACCATCCCAACCATGATTCTAAGGTCTAGATGACCTTGGAATGGTGTAGATCATAAGAGACATCATGATGGGGTCCATGGAGAATGGCCCCATCATGGAACATGGCATGCATGTAGGATGGGCCAAGGGCCACATCCATGGGATCAAATGGGATCCCCACCATGGATTGGTGGGTCCCAAATGATCCATTCATTAAGAAATAAGAAGATTAAGGGGTAGAAAAGAAATCAGCAAATATAGTCACTCACATGCAATCCAAACTCTCAAACTTCCACACCATGTAAATCTTGGACCAATGAAGAGGTTTTGATGGTTTAGATGAGTTTTTAATGGTGCGATTGGAGGGATTTTGGAGCTTTGAGGGCTGGAGAAATGGAGAATTTTGGGATGTTGGAAGAGGGACTTGCTAGCAATGGAGGGAAAATGAGGAGGGAGAGAGATAAAGAGAGAATATAATTATTGTTTTGTAAGAACAAGTGATGATTGCCTAAGGGAGGAGAAACCAAAGCTTGTAGAGTAGAGTAGGCTTTGGTGGTATGTGTGAGGTAGGTAGTGTTAGTTATGGAACTTTTATGTGGTGTGTGTAGTGTGCTTTGGAACTTATGCCAAGGGTGGTGGTCCACTTGCATTCCACCTAAGTGGGCCACATGATTAAGGGTCATACAATTAAATGCACACAACTTTTGATCTATATATCGGATGGACGCACAAGACGCGTCGTTGGAACCGCAACGACGATACGAACAAGATGGCATAGGTCTCCGGCTGATCCGAGTCAGGTCAATGTGACCGGACTTAAGGATGACCGCAAACACAATCCAAGGGTCACGGGTCGCCGGAATCTGACCTGTAAGACCATGGGACTAAGAGAAATGAAATGCATACCTACACACACATGCATACGCAGAAACTCGGGTCGGGTCTTATAACAGTAGTCTACCAATCACTAGTAGCTCACCTAGGCCCTTAGGCCCCGTCGACATCAATGTCCGCCCACATGTGCCCGCCCACGTGAGCAACAATGACGAAGTGTCATAATATCTCCCACTAAGGGCAGAGCCGAGTCTAAATACAAGAAGTGCGCTTCCTTACCCTCTCTATCGCACAATAAACTGGACTTCCTTATGGGGCTTAATACATACACAAGGTGGGCTCCAAGGTAAAAGAAATAATCCTACTAATAACCAATGGGGACCCAACATCTTGGGATATCCCAATACGAATAGATGGACCATGCAAACATCAATCGGGCCCAATGATTTGGGTTGACCCAGAATAATGAGAATGAGCCTAATAAAGGCTTAAGGGAAGGTCACAATGTGGACATTTAACCATCATCGCCCATCAATGTGGACATTTAACCAACATTGCTCCCAAGGACTAGCCCACATAGAGCCAGACGTATAGTGGGCCCATGGCCTCACACAAGGGCCTAATATACATCACCATGGGCCTCACTCAAGGGCCTAATACACATCATGATGGGCCTCACTCATGGTGTAACGCCGTGTGCTTTCAGGACCCGAGTATATGACTCATTTCTCAAAAACCCGAGTGTTAACCTAAAAGGGTGGTCAAATTCGAGTATATATATTTTTCAACTATCAGAGCAAGCAGATGAGTGTAATAGAATGGACATGTAAGCATAAAGGAAAAATTGTAATTATATTTAGAATATACAAGAGGTTGCCCATAATGACTTATATAAACAAATGTCTCAACGTTAACAATTATAATATTTACATACATGAGAAATATAAAAATATATATATAAACGAAAGCCGCAAGATCGCGGAGCTTCCTTGACAAGTACAACCTCACATCGTTGACCATCATAACGACTCTTCATCAGTCTGAACTTACATATCACTTAAGCCACCTGTACTGCCTGTACGGTTGTATATTTGATGGATGAGTGGCCAACTCAGTGTGAATTCTCGTCAAGATTACACTCTACCACATTAGGTAAGCATAGTTATAAAGTAAAGCATAACAAAATAATACCTGATGCAGGTCTTATTAGATGCATGGATGTGTGAATGCAATCATCGCCGCGGGGATACTCATCCATGTCGACAGTGGGCTCGTCACCCATGCAATCATCGACCTGGAAAAATCATCTAGTCAGAACAATAGATCGATAGTCGGTGGTCTAGAAGCTAGCGAAACGATACCCCGATGATCCTAAGGGCACGTGCCACAGCATCCAGAATTAGTCACCCGTCATTGCCAATATGTCATGGATGCAAGATTAGCCAAACTATTATTCGTCTGGTTACAATCAACCAATTTGAATAAGCTCAAGGTCACTACGGAGGCTCGTCACCAGCATAGGCCGACAGCTCGAGCATAGGTCTCATACCACCATTCCCAGCTCATGAGACTACCACCTTAGGATGTTTAATGGATACCCATCGACCAATGGCCAATTGTATTACAGTATAAGGGGTTTACCATCAATCTGTTGTGCAGTATAAAACACCAAACCCATATAGGAAAAATACCATAACAAAGCCACATAGGACGATATCAAAACCATGCGATAAAAGACCATCCTTCAAAACCATTGGACACAACAACCCAAGATGGTAGGCCCACATCATTGGTCAATTTAAACCACCATTCAATAACCACTAAGCCGACGGTCCATTACGATCGCAACCAATCGGGTTACATCCCAAGTGTGGGTGTACATTTATATGTGGGGGTTTCCCACTAACGTACCAGTTTAAAATCCACAGGCAATCCACAAATAATCCACAAGCATGAATAAATATACAGGATAAACATTAAGCATGTAATGTAGCAATTCAACTCCAACAATTAATACATGTGACTATGAAGTGGAGATATCAATTATAAATTAAAATAAAGACTATAACTTAAGCTAATGGGAAAATGGAAAGCTCAAGGGGGAGAATCATCACATGATGTTTTGAATCGCCAACTAATGTTGCTAGGAAGCACGTGCATCCTTATAATTGAATCCTACCATGAATTGTGAAGTTATACGTGAGATCAATGTCCTACCAAGAATCTATGGTCAAGACTAATATATACTAGGGTTTGGATTACTTGTTTTTAGAGCCTAGGGTTTTATCTTAGAGCTTAGTTGTAGCCTTAACTCTGGGATTTGAATTGTAGTTGATGTGTAATAGTTTACAAATGCTAATTTAATAGTTATAAAATATTTACTAACATTAGTGTTATAGTTAATATTAGTTAATAATCATTATAATGATAATTAATGTTATGATATACTATTTATGATAAGACAATGCATTAGCATTTAATAATGATATCATTTTAATTCCTTTTATATAATAACTATTACTAGAATAGATAATTTACTAATGGTCATGCATCCTAATATTTAACAATCCTATTAATAATGGAAATGGTAACAATGTTAATCTAATAATTAGAAAATAATTGATAACAATAGCATTACAATTAATATTAGTTACTATAGCAAGATAGTCATTATGGTGGCACCAACGACCATCCAAAATGAATATTTAAGAATAATAAATAGGATACTACTATTTAGTAATTATAATTTGTTTATAATAACTAGTTTAACATAATGATCTATTAATGGTTAATCTATGTTAATATTAATAATCCTAATAATAACAATGGCAATAATACATAAAAATGAGTCTAGTGTGGGTTTGAAGAGTCCCATGGATGAGGTTATTTAGGCCTGACTAAAGTGACCAGGCCCACTAGATCCTGTCCATCAAAAGGCCCCAATTTGGGCCCAAAATTATTACTAGCCAAGGGCCGAACTAGGCCTTACTTTGGCCCAGTTGTTGGGTCTAATTTGAGTGCAAAAAATGTGGTTAGGTTAGCCTGTCCTTGGCCCAACAAGTGGACGGCCCAGCTAAGCCCATGGGCCAGCTCATATTGAAGGCCCAGTTGAGGCCTGCTTTCTAGCCCGATTCAAAGCCTAGCTAGGGGCATTTTCAGCTCTATCCATGGTCCAATGTATAGTAGGTTTCGGCCCATTCCACGGCAGCTCTATCCATGGTCCAATGTATTGTAGGTTTCGGCCCATTCCACGGCCTAGAACGTGGTTGGGCTTGGTCCAGACCAACGCCCAAGTTATGGGCTACACTCGACCCACCTTTTGTTCAAAAATGGCGCGGTCCACTGAGTTTGGAACTCAAGGATGGCCCACACTTACTTAAGGCGGGCCCACAGAGCCTGATTTCGACCCACAGCTTGGGCAGGGTGCGGCCCACTACATTATGTAGGGTGAGGCCCACTGCATCTGAATGGAAGTATGACCCATTGACCTTCTTCTCAGGTGCGGCCCACTGAGATTTATGGTGGGGGTCACCTGTTCCAAACAAGATACGACCCACTCAAGGCTTGGTTGGTTTGAGCTGCTGCCTCACAGGGCAGTCGCCCTCTCTCTCATTCTCCCTATTTTTTATTTCTCAAAGGTCCAGAGGTTACCTTAGGCGCAGCTCGATGCCGCAACTTATTCTGACTCGATTCGGACTCGGACGGGAGTGCAACAGTGCACTCACTCCCCTCTCCGTTTCTTCCCTTCTTTCTTCCATTTCCTTTCTAGTTCTCTCTTCCTCTATTCTTCCTCTCTCCTCTCTCTTCCAACCATGGCTAGCAGGAGCTCTAACCTGACCAGAGCTCGGCCCGACCGAGCTACCTTGATGCGGTTTGAAAGAGGAAGAAAGAGACAACCATCAATGGCGTTTCCACCTCCACCACCTCTTCCTCCGATCTGACTCCTGTAAATGGTCCGTATGGACTCCATAAAGCTCGCGGACGTGAGGTTTTAAAGCTTAGGAGAGATCAGCTGGTGGGTTCGAATGGAGAGGGTAGCGACTGACCTTTTCTTTCTCATTTTCCTTCTTTTAAACAAAAAGCTAGTTTATAGGGCTAGGATTGCTTTAATATGGACAATCAGGATTGAGGGAGGACGTTTCACGTAGATTTCCCTCGTAGTAGGGAGAACAGCTTCCATTTTTGGAAGGAATGTGTTTGTAGGCCCTGTTTTCACTGGAGATTGTGCTCGCGCACATGTGATTGATCGAGTGAAACTTTGGGGTTTTGGATGCACGCGGACCCTCTACTGGATGGACGGTTTGGATTACCCAGATGGGTTTTGACACCCGTTCTGGATATGACACCCGCTAGATCTGCCTCCACCCGATCCATCGTCGTTGGCGAGAGTGCCACCCGTCAAGCTGATATCGCAGAGAGAGAGGTTCAGCAGCTATAGGTCGTCGTCAATGACATCAGAGAGCAGTTGGAGAGGAAGAGTGAGCAGCTGGATAGGCAGATGGAGGAGCAGCAGAGGAGGATGGAGGAGCTGACGAGGCAGAGGGAGGAGCAGGAGATGATGAGGATAGAGGAGCATGCGAGGCTGAAGGAGGAGCGGGAGAGGAGGATGGAGGAGATGCGGGTGGAGCATGAGCGACGGATAGCGGATATGTTTCAGACTCTCGCCGCATGCTTATCCATCAATGCCCCACCACCTCCACCTCCATCTTTGTGATTTTTTGTATTTTATTTATGATGTTAAACTTATATGTATTTATGCATGATGTAGTTTATGTTTGGATGGATTTATTTATGTACTTTGGAGTTAAATGGATGTGAATGTGAATATGATGAAATATATTACATAACAGGTCTATATCAAGAATTATATTGTAACAGGTGTATATCAGGTGCATATCAAGAATTTTATGTTGAAAAAAAAAAAAAACTTTTACCTACGAAAATTTTCGTAGGTAAAAGTCTCATCCAAGTTTTTACCTACGAAAATTTTTGTAGTTAAAAGTCCCATCCATGTTTTTACCTACGAAAATATTCGTAGCTAAACGTTTTGTAAGTATTTTTACCTACGATATCATTCGCAGGAAAATGTTTGGTAAATATTTTCACCTACGAAAATCGGCGTATGTAAAAGAATTTTTAGCTATGAAATTGGTGGTAGGTAAAAGTTTTCTGAGTATTGTTACCTATGAATATATTTGTGGGTAAAAGACTTGTAAATACCTTTTAGCTACGAAACTATTGGTAGGTAAAAAGTGTTTTCAATATTTTTAGTTATGAAAATATTCGTTGGTAAAAAGTCTTGTAAATATTTTTAGCTACAAAATTGTTGGTAGGTAAAAAGTCTTGGAAATATTTTTAGCTACGAAATTGTTGGTAGGTAAAAAGTGTTTTAAATATTTTTAGCTACAAAAATGTTGGTAGGTAAAAAGTCATGTAAATATTTTTAGCTACAAAATTGTTGGTAACTAAAAAGTCTTGTAAATATTTACCTACAAAAGTATTCGTAAGTAAAAAGTCTTTAAATATTTTTAGCTACGAAATTGTTGGTAGCTAAAAGGTCTTGTAAATATTTTTACCTACCAAAGTATTCATAGGTAAAAAGTTTTGTCAATATTTTTTCCAATGAAAATTAGCGTTGGTAAAATGTTCTGCCTACGAAATATTTCATCAGCAAAAGTCTTACCTTTGCCAACGAAATTTTTTTTTTGTGGGTAAAAGGTGTTCCCCTGAGACTTTTAGCGAGGAATTTGCCAACGAAAATTTTCGCGGGTAAAACTTTTTGCCTACGAAAATCAGACTTTTGCCTACGAAAATTTTCGTCGGTAAAAGTGGCTTTTCTTGTAGTGTTTGGTTTGTTGTCTCTGCATTACATAGTTGATCTACATTACTTCATCAGTATATGATATTGTTTTTATTATATTTCTGTATCACATAGCCTGGATAAGGCTGATGGTATTTATGGGCCTATCAGTATGTTTTCGTATTACTCTGACTGCGTATGATTTTTATGAGCTTGTCAGTATTTCTGATATTGTATGATTTATGATTTTATCAGTATTTCTGCTTGCTTTGATAATTCATGATCTTGTCAGTATTTCTGCTTGCTTTGATAATTCATGATCTTGTCAGTATTTCTGCTTATTCTGATATTGTACAACTTATGGATTACCAGTATTTTCGGTACTATATGATGATGGCATTGTATTAAATACTTGGCACTTACCTTGTGCACATACTTACACCACCCTCTAAGCTTTCTATAAGCTTATGCACGATAGATGCGTGCAGGTGATGTTAGGTTGCAGCAGTATTGAGTTCGGAGCGTGCAGCGGCCTTTTGGAGCTTGATTTTCGATTTATGTATTTTCCTTTCAGCATTGTACTCAAATGATTATATTAGTAGATATGTGATGATGATGTTGCCTTTATGAATTGGGTAATCTTGTGGTTATGCTTATTATGAGTTCAATGTACAAAAAAAATCCTCCTTGTAGGATCCCAGGATCGGAATCTGGCGTATGGAAGCTAGGAGCCGAGAATGGGGTACTACGGAGGCTGTCGACACCAGATTCGGCGATCGGGATTCCTGTGAATCTGATTTCCAGGTTTGGGGCATGACAGAAGATAGTATCAGAGCATAACTTGGGAATACCTTAAGATAACATCACATATCTGCTGATAACTACCCTTCACCCTATGATTGTTAAGAACTTAGAATGGTTAGATCCCCGAGTTTGAATAATTTAAAGATTTTCTTATATAGCTCCGTACCGTCAAGATTGTAAAGTTTTATAGTATTCAAGTTCGATCGTTTCTGATCTAGGATCCGAGGTTCAGTAGAGTCACCATAATATTGATGATGCGTCTTGGGAGGGCGAAGTTGAGATTAGAGAGCGTTATCTTCATCCTTTGGTAGATTGATTGTGTCTTGACTTATATACTTGATTATGTTTCCTCTTCCCTTGTATGTTCTGTAAATTTTGAGGATGAAATTTTTATTAGGTGGGGAGAGCTATAAGGCCCATATCTGTTTCGATCAGAAAACAAATGTATTTGATTTGGGAATTATTTTATTCAAACATAACAATGAAATAGTTATAGAAAAACAATCATCACACTTTATTGATTCTGAATTCATTTACATCCTCAGGTATCCCTTGATTCTAAAATAGTTTACAAAGAATTCATTGCAAGTTATAATTATAACGGTTGAATATAAATTTCGACAGCATAACAGCGCTGATTTCAATCATCTCCTATGACTTAGGAGGAATAGACAAATCAACTAATTAATCTTCAAGAGAATAGAGATTTCGGCAGCATTTCAGTGCTATTCCGGTCATCTCCTGAAACTTAGGAGGAATACGCCTTTTTCGTCGATGATTCTTCCCTTCCTCCTGAACAAGAAAAACTTGAAGATTTGAAGACTCTAGCCATTCCTGCAGCATATCAGCCCATTGTTGTTATAGACTGTCCAGCAGTCGGTTTGCGTGAGTCCACGCAAACTACATGCTTTGCGCGGGTCCGCGCAAACTACAGGAACCTAATGCTCCTTTGCGCGAGTCCGCACAAACTACAGGAGCCCAATGCTCCTTTGCGCGAGTCCGCGCAAACTATCTGATCCCAATGCTCATTGTGCCTTCTGTCTTCTTCTTCGTCTTTCTTCCACTCTGAAATCTTCCAACCCCTTTTGAGAGAAAGAACAGGGTATTTATAGACATTTTTACTGGTGTAAATCTCTGTTCTGGTCGATGTGGGAAAAAATAACATCCAACCTTTTTTTTATACCTCCGTAAAACACTTTGCGCGGACCAGCGCAATCGATATGCTTTACGCGGTCTCGTGCAATCTATCATTCCCGCGCAACCTGTCTTCACTGATCAACCCACGCAACCCATTTACTTTGCGCGATCCAACGCAATCTATTCTCTTTGCGCGAACCCGCGCAAAGTCATCTTCAAATTGATTTCTTTGATCTTTAAACTGATTTTCTTGATCTTCCCTTTCTTCAGTTCTTTGCTTATTTTATGCCTCAACAGATGCCCCCTTGATCCGTTCTTTATTTTTTTTAGAAATCAAAGAAAATTATCAAAACCATTCATTTTCTAGGGTTTGCGCGACCCCGCGCAAAGCTCGTTCGTGTACCGTGCTCGGCCATGAATCCTATAAATAGTCCAACAACTTAGTCATTTGCACGAACCCTTTTTGCTCTGGCGAAACTCTGCTCTGGCGATTTTCTCCCGCGCAAACCTTTTACTTTGCGCGAACCCGCGCAAACCATTTCACTTTGCGCGGAGTCTTTTGAACTTGGGGATTTTCCGTGCAAACCTTTGACTTTGCGCGGACTCGCGCAAAGTACTTCGTACTTAACCAATTTTCTTTTTGAACTGTCTCCAACCACTTAGCCATTTTCTTCTTTATTCCTTTCTTATTCTGACCTTTATTTTCTTTTCTTTGACTTATTTTCATGGCTCGTATAAAACAAACAGCTCGCCCTCCTTCCGACCTTCTTCCGATCAACCTCCTGCCAAACGAACAAAGACCACCTCTAGGACTCCTTATTTTAAAGAACCTGTTCTTCCAACCTTTGACTTTTCTGACCGTATCAAATCTCTTCCATCCCCCATCCATAGATCCATATCTTTAGGAGATATCAAATGTCCGCCCAAGCATGGCAGAGAATACGATTGGGATGAGTGGTTAAAGACTACGGCTCACATTCGTACTGATAGTGAAAGACCCCCTCTTCATGAAGACACTCCTCCGGCTTCTCGTTCGAAGAAAATTCGCCGTAATAAGGCGAAAGAATTTGCAGAGAAGATCGAAGACCACAAGAAGAAGAGGCTTCATAATTCATGGGATTCAGTACGGGTTGTTGAAGGTGTTATGAAATTTGACAACCCTCATTCAGAAGGCATGACAATAATTCCCATCAATGTCTATCGCCATCAGTCCATGCTTGACTGTGAACCCAAGGATTGCGTTCATGGCGAAAGGTTGATGTATACTGAATCATGGGCCACCAGAGAACCCAGGATTCTTAAAGGAATCATTTAAACACAGAAGTCGCGTCAAAGGATAGGAGAAATTCATCCCATGATTTTCTTAGCTCCTTTCCATAGCCCTCACGACCTCTTTCCTTCACATTTTTATGAAACAGTCCGGCAACGTTTTCGAGATCGGGAACCACTCTGGGGACAAGCAGAATTTCGCATCAGAGGCCTGTTAACTACTCGACGCTATTACTCTGATTGGGCGGAAGCTATTTTATTGAAGCATACGAGCACACTTGCAAAAATCGGTCTTTATGATGCTATAGAAGTGACTTCTAAATACTTCTGTAGGGAACCTACTGTACTGAAAGGTTTCCTTGAGTACTGGTCGGCCACAACCAACTCTTTCCACTTGCCCTATGGTGAAATGAGCATAACACTTTGGGATCTTCACCGCATAGCCGGTCTCCCTATAACAGGTAAATTCTACGATGAATTTATTCCAACCAATAGGGAACTGGCCTTTGTATCCTCCCCTGATCGCAAACCTTCGATCTCCGAAACTACTATTGAACTGTTCAAGGAGATGAGTAAATTTCCCAGTTTTCCCAAGATCCCCCCTTTGCAGTGGCTAGTACATTTTTCCAGAGGCCTCAGGTATTTATTAGTTTGATAATCAACTTTCTCCTTATATTGGCAATTTCTCCATATTCACCCTCTCTTTTTATTTTTCCTTTGAAGATTTCGTGACTGTCAATCCAAGGAACTGACAAAGCTTCGAGGCGTAATAAAGGGAAGACCGGAATATAGCTCCTTCGGAGAACTTGCAGCTTTCTTAGCCTATTGGCTGAGTTTGGTCGTATTGCCTAGTTCTAAATGGGCAGATGTTGTTCGTCCTATTGTCTTCACTGTAGCTGGCGCTTTGGCGGAAGGCCATAAATACTCCATTGCTCCTCCAGTATTATGCTCTATTTATAGGGCCCTTGAAGAGGTAGCTACCCATGTGAAAGATCCTATTCTTGGAGCCTCGTCTGCACATACTTCTTGGCATTACATCACGGGATGGCTAGGGGTCTATTTTCCTTGGACTTTTGAAGCTCCACAGCAAGCATACACTCATCCTTCTCACCTTCCACTCTGGTTCTTTCAGCAAAGAGCAATGGCAAAAAGAGCGTATGAGTGGGTTGCCAATAAAATTCGAGATGATGATCAGATAAACTTCTTTCAGTTCCGCCTTTATCGCCATACTGAAGATACAAATATGGTGGACCAAGAAACACTTACTGCAGCAGAGAGAGCTTTCTTCTTTTCTATTCGCTCATGCAGTTTACCTCTTCGGGAAGGAACAAAATTTTGGAGAGAACCCTACTACCCCAGTCGCTTTGCTCGTCAATTTGGTTATGATCAAACCGTGCCTCAAGACTGCGCGTTGGTTACTAGAAAAATGTGCTGTTATGGAACTGGTCCTCTTAACTGGGCCATGATATGAAAACAACTATTGAATGGCTGTGTTGGATCTCTTTTCGTAATTCCAGGCTGTAATCGCATAGTCCGGACATCATATAGCTGGATGCGATGGTGGGATCACCAATCATACCTAGTCACCAAATGCTTGCCAGTGGATTCTTCTATCTTTCTTCATCCGCCCAGGCTGAAGGGCAGAAATTTAGAGAGCGGAATAGGCTATGTTCCAGAAAAGAACCATGCTTCCCATCCGGAGGAAATTTGTAGGAAGATATCATTGGAAGACCCCATCCTTGAAATCAAGCCTATTAACACCTTGGATGGCTGGTTTGCTCACGGAGTTCTGAGAGAATTTGAAAAATCTCGTCGGAATTTTTCAAACCAAGCTGCAGACGATGCTGATACATCTTCTCCAATTCCTGCAGAGACTGCAGCGGTTCAAGAAGGACCAGCTATTGGTACTTCCATATCTCCTCCACAACCCCTTGGTCCTAGTCCATCTTCCCCAATGACTAGATCAAAAACGTGTTTGCAAACATCATCCCCTGTTCTTCTAGAAAGGACCTGCCAGGCATCCGCTTCTCCTACAGTCCAAGAGCCTATACCGGAGAGCAGTCAACCCATTTCTTACAAAGGGAAGCAAGTTGTCATTGAAGAAGCTGATGAAGAAATTTTGGAAGATGAGAGTTCAGCTTCATCGTCAGATACTACTAAATCTTCACAATATGAAGACAGCAAGGATAGCGACGGCTGTGAAGACAAAGATAATGATTTTGAAGAAGGCGAAGTTAACATTGACGGAGATGAGGAAACAGCTGCGAAAGAAGTTGAGATAGAATCTTCCCCTGCAACTGTTAAAACTCTTCCTGGTGTAGATGTTCCTGCTAAATCTCCTGCAGCTGAGGAAAATGAAGAGGAACTTTTAGATTACGGCGAATATGGGTATTCACCAGGTAAAGGAATTTTAACTTTCATATAGATATATTTATCTATATTTTAACAACTATTCTTTATTTAGAATTATTATGTCTCCCTTTTTAGGTGCCCAAGTTGCAGACATAGGTGCTATCTCTTCGGTGAATCCTCTCGGGGTGACTTCACCAAGAGCACCTGTAGTTCCATTGGTAGTACAGAAAGTAGTGGCTCGTGAAATCATATTTCCAACAGAAACTACAGACTTGCCAACTCCGACTACCAGAGATTCAAGCACGGAAGCTAGAGCACCATCTCTTGCCAATATGGTGGAACGTAACCTTTTCATGACTCAGAGAGCTTCTCCTTCTATTAGTCGCATTCCTGTAACAGGTACACATATAGGCATTGATTATTTTACCCAATACTACATATTTCATAATAATATTTTGAATATCTTTCTTCTTTTGCTATATGAACTCATTTTTGCAGTGGTGCGGCCAGTTCTGATTCTGTGACCACTATTTCTGAATTGTCGTTTTTTGCGAAAATCCCTGTTCATAAAATGCTCATGGTGAAACATTCCTTGTTAGCCATAATCCATATCTTCAAAAATCCTGATCAATGGTTGGATTTGGATGTTGCCATAGAGATTTTGGAGAGCTCTGCCAAGATGGCTAGAATCAACATATCTCCTTTGCGTGATTCACTTCTCAAATTCTGATTCGTGATTCAGTAATTTCTTTGGCGTCGGTAGAGAAGAGTGTACAATTGCACCTGAGATTTTAGAGTACAGGAAGCAGCTGACTTTATCTCAAGAACAAGCCTTTCTGTCGGCTTCATCGATTTCTAAACTTGAACAAGAGCATATGATTCTTCAAGATCAACTAAAGACTTATATTGATGGAAAAGCGATTATCCATGATCGTATTGCAGCCTTGAAGGAGGAAATCTCTCAACTGGAGAGAAGGAATCATGAGCAATCCTTAGCCATTCAAGATGTTGAAGAGAAGATACGAGCAAATGCTCAATCCATTGATATTGAAAAATCCGCACAACTTTAAGGAAAAGAAATGATCGCTTCTTTGGAGGATAAGCTCGCTGGCGTTCCTGATCAAGCAAAACTTATTCTTGAAGAAAAATCTAAACATGATGCAGCTCGGACACAATTGAAAGAAGATATGCGCAGATATATGGAAGTAGTGGGGATTACAGAAGATCTTTAAATATGTAATTTTGAACATGTAATCTTTATTTTCATGTTTCTTAGACATAATTTATTTGACTTCACATATGTTTTTATGATAGCATTTTGAGATGTTTATAATGGCATTTTTCACATTGCATGCAGATGACATTTGCGCTAATATTATCATATTATACTTATATTTTATATAATAATTTCCTTATATCCTTTATGATTTTCAAACCTTTTATGCTCTGTTAGTGCGGGATTCTCTATGTGAGTATTTAAATTGGCGGTGCTAAGTTTCAATTTAATTAGCCACACACAGTTTAAGCTCATGAGTAGTGGAGCGTGCGCGCACACACAGTTTAAGCTCGTGAGTAGTGGAGCATTTATGGGTCTTATGTGATGGCCACTGTAACTCTCTAGAGTTCGCTTTTGGGCTTTTCATTGCCTTGAGCTCACGACCAAGGTCCATCAGAGGGGCCCATTGACGCTACGGGCGGTGAACTGTTGGTTTTACGCACAGGGTTGGCCACGGTAACTCTCTAGAGTTCGCAGGGCTCGCAAGGCTACCTTTGGGCACCAAATCTAGGGTCCAATCCATCAATGAGTAGGTTTAAGCCCTTCCTCACGAGTTACTACTGAAATCAAACCCTAGATCTGGAGGGTCTTACGGATGGTTGGCATAAAGCTTGCACTGCGGCCCCTGTTTTCTTCATCTGCAAGGTCGAGCCCATTCACAGGAGGGCATTTTCATCTGTTCCCCGTGGCGCTGCCGGAAGCTATACAGACGGCATGGGAGTTACGGTGACTAGTCTTCACGGATTTATGGCCTTTTAGGCTTTGAATCCTTGACTTCGTCAGCTGCCCGCATGGGTGCGCACGATGGTCTTCGCGGGCTTTTTAGGGCCACTGACTCCTCGCCGCTGCCCGAATGGCGATCTATATAGGTCTTATGTATAGTTGGCCAGCTCTTTTAAAGCTTGATCCTTTGAGAGCATTTTTTTTTTTTTTAGAGCTTGATCTTTTTGATTTTGCTCAATTTAGCTCTTTTAGGATTTGGCTTGCATATACTGCCCCTGTAACTGAGATTAGTGTATCCTTGTAAGGCAACAATATCTATGATCATCATCATTGCCAGTATAGTAGTAGTAGATATTTCCATCTGAGATAATATCTTCCAGAAGATCCATGCCTTGTAAAGCAATATATATCAATATTGTCAATATCTTCAAGAGAATCTTCAAGATTTGTCAAACTTGTTTGGCAATGATGATGATCATATTTTCGGATTTGATGCTTGATAATTGACGCGCTCGTGAATTTTCTTCACATCTTCTTTTGTTGATATATGAACATGATCTTATTCATCTTGCCCCCTTTTGATATAGATTCATTATGCTGATAATATTCTGAATCAAAATCCACATGTCTATCTTTAGGGATAGTATCTTTTTGATGAAACGGTCGTTGACAAGTATACTGATACTCTGTCCCTCTTGATTTGTGATTCTATATGCCCCATTGGAGTATACTTCTTTTACCACATATGGACCGTCCCATTTAGGCTCGAACTTGCCCCTGTTCGGCGAGTAATCACTATAGGTTTTTAGCATTAACACCATATCCCCTTTTTTGAAAGAGCGGTATTTAACCTGTTTATCAAATGCAGCCGATATCCTGGCCTGATATGACTGCAACCGCTGCTGAGCTTCAAGACGTTTCTCATCGAGCAAATCTAACTCTTTCAACCTCATTTTTGCATTTTCATCATCTGTTGTAGATTGATGTACTGCTATCCTGAGTGATGCCACCTGTATCTCAATTGGGATAACTGCCTCTATACCATAGATTAATGAATATGGTGTCGCCCCTGTTGCTGTACGATGGGTAGTTCTGTAGGCCCACAATGCTTCTTGTAACTTTTCATCTCAATCAAGCTTGTTGCCTGTCACCATTTTCTTGATTATTTTGATAATCGTTTTGTTAAATGCTTCCGCTAATCCATTGGCCGGAGGATAGTAAGGTGTTGAAAACGAATGCTGGATGCCAAACTTCTGACACAACTTTTCCATGCCTCTATTTTTAAAAGGGGTGCCATTATCAGTGACGATCTTTTCGGAATACCATGACGGTATATTATAGCATGTCGAATGAAATTGACCACATCTGTCTCTTTAACATTACGCAAGGCAATTGCTTCGGTCCATTTGGAGAAATAGTCTGTTGCTGCCAGAATATACTATTTTCCTTTAGATGAAGGGGGATTTATAGGACCAATCACATTAGTCCCCAAGCTGAGAAAGGCCAGAAGTAACAGATTGATGTAAGTCTTCTGGGGACCATATATTACATCCCCGTGTATTTGACATTCATGACACCACTTTATATTCTATCGCATCTTTGAACATAGTAGGCTAAATAAACCATTCGATGCACTCTATAGCATAAATTCGGCCAGCTTGATGTACTCCACATTCACCTGAATGTGCCTCCCGCAGCATTTGGTTTGCTTCTTGCTTGTCTAAGCATCTCAGCAGCATTCCATTGTAAGATTTTTTATACAATACTTCGCTGCATATGACAAATCTGCCCGATTGCTGCTTAATCTGCTGCCTTTGTGCATTATCTTCTGGCAAGATATTATACTTGAGATAATCAACGAAAGGCTGACGCCAATCATCTGTCATTACTTCTAGACAAGATATAGGAAACATTTCAACGGTTTCTTTGATAACCTCTGCAGACGGCAGGAATCTTCTTTCTTCTATAGTTACTTGAAGAGGACTTCGATTTGTGCAGGACAAAGCTGCTGCCAGACCGGCTAGAGCGTCCGCTTTTGCATTCTCAGAGCGTGGTATGTGTTTAATTTCCACATGACAAAATTGTTCAAGCAACTTTTGTGCTTTTCGATAATAGGGCAGAAGTTCTTCTTTCCTTACTTCGAATTCTGTTGTCAACTGATTTACAATTAATTTAGAATCTCTGAAGATATGCAATAATTTTATTTCCATTTGCTCGGCTATTTCCATTCCGATGATAAGAGCTTTGTATTCAGCTTCATTGTTTGTGCATGTGGTGCCCAATGTGAAGGAATATGGCAATAAATCGCCTTGAGGTGTAATGAATATTATTCCTGCCCCCACTCCCGATATTCGAGCAGCACCATCAAAATACATTTGCCAAAGATTCTGAGATTCAGCCAACATAACCTGTTTATCTGGAAATTCGTCATTGATTTCTTCACTTTCTGCTATAGGATGTGCTACGAGGAAGTCTGCCATGGCTTGTCCTTTTACTGCTTTCGCTGGTTTATATGAAATAGTATATTCTGATAGCAATAACATCCACTTAGCTAGTCTTCCCGACAACATTGGCCTGGTCATTAAAAATTTTATCGGATCTACTCTTGAGATCAGAGTTATATCATGGGAGAGACAATAATGCCTCAACTTTTGTACAGCGAATATCAGTGCCAAACATTCTTTCTCGATCGATGAATAATTGTGTTCTGCCCCCATCAATGTTCGGCTTAGATAGTAAAGAGCAGTCTCTTTTCCAGTTTCGTTCACCTGTGCTAACAAACACCAAAGAATTTATAGCTGCAGATGTATATAAGATAAGTGGCTTACCTTTTATTAGAGCTGTTATCACCGGCGGCTGTCTTAATAATTCCTTGATTGAGTCAAATGCATTTTGACAGGCGTGATCCCATACAAATTCTGTATCTTTCTTCATTAACCGAGAAAATGGCCGACACCTTCCTGCGAGATTTGAAATGAAACGACGAATGTATGCCAATTTTCCTTGTAAGCTTTTTAATTCCTTCAACGTCGTTGGCGGCGGCATATTTTGAATAGCTTTAATTTTTTCTGGATCAATCTCGATCCCTCTGTGTCGTAAAACAAAGTCGAGGAACTTGCTAGAAGATACTCCAAATGCACACTTAGCAGGGTTCATTTTTAATTGCTTCTTTCTGACACGACGGAAGACTGATGATAAATGTTCGCGGTGTTCTTGATGATCTCCCGACCTGACCACCAAGTTATCAACATAGCATTCGACATGTTTATGCATCATATCTTGAAAAATGTTTTTCATTGCCCTTTGATATGTTGCCCCAGCATTTTTGAGACCGAAAGGCATAACTTTATAACAATAAATTCCAAGCGGTGTTCTGAAAGCCGTTGCCTCTTCATCTTCGGGTGCCATCCTGATTTGATTATAACCCGCGTATCCGTCCATAAAGGACATAATAGCATACTGAGTAGTGCTATCAATTAATAATTCTGTTATCGGGAGAGGGAAGTCATCTTTTGGACATGCTTCATTCAGATCTCTGAAGTCGATACATACTCTATCTGCCCATTCTTCTTTTTTACTGGAACAATGTTTGATATCCACTTAGGATATTTAACTTCTCTGACGAATCCAACCTTTATTAATTTATTTACTTCTTTTTCGATTAATGGAATCAGGTCTGGGTGGAATCGCCTTTGTGCTTGCTTTACTGGTTTCTTTTCTTTGGAAATATTTAATCGATGCATTGCTACAGATGGTTCCAATCCTGGCATTTCTTCATATGTCCAAGCGAAGACGTCTTTATTTTCTCTGAGAAGCTGGCCATATTTCTCAAATTCCTGATCTGAAAGACTGACACTGATAAATGTGTTCCTTGGCTCTTCTGTTGTTCCCAAATTTATTTCCCGCAAGCCATCTATCGTCGGCTGTCCCCCGTCTTCTATTTGTCTTGGAGCGCTTTTAAGACACTTGACTACCTTAGCATCTTGTTCTGACATCTGTTCGGCTGGAGTCATATTTACTGATACCATATTCACTGATGATTCTGCTCCTAATCCTTGAAATTTTCTCCGTTTTTCTAAATTAACTCCGAGAGGGATTTGAATTCCTTTCCCATGATTCAATCCAGTGGGCTTGTCACAATCAAAACCCATATTTCTCATGATTTTCTTGCTTACTGCACTGTATTTTCTCAAATTCTGCGGTGCTAACTCTCCGTGATATATATTGCTTGTGTTTTCATTCTTCACCTCTATTGCAACGTGGAACTTTATTGCTTCAGGATATTTAGCACTGGCTCTGACTTGAAATGTGCCTGGGGCGGCTGCAAATGGCTTACATCTTTCGATATTGGGTAAGGGCATCGTGTAATTGGACTGTAAGACTTTCAACTATTCTGTCGACAACAATGTCAATGGCGGTTGTCCCGGTTGTCTCAGGCGCTTTGGTACAAAATAGAACTTTTTTCTTGCTTCTGTAGTCCCAGGAGATTCCGCCCTTTCTTCTCTAACTTTATTTATTTGGACATCTTTTAAGACTCTCTTTCCATCATCATTTCCCGCTTCTTTGGAGAAACATTTATAATAGCTAGCATCCGCAAAGAAAGACTCAGCTTCTGTATAGGGTTTCGCATCAGCCATTACTTTATAGTATTTGAAACATTGGTGTAGAGTAGAAGGTACAATATTGTATTGATGTATCCATGGCCTGCCTAAGAGAAGGTTATATGTCATCACAGCATTTATAACATGACATACAACAGTAGTAATTAGTTCTCCCACTTCCAATATTACTGTAATTTTACCGAGTGCGCGTTGTCCATCTTGATTAAACCCTTGTATCATCATTCCACTGGGGCGCAAATCTGAACGGCGGTAACCCAATTTAGTAATCATGGAGAGTGGCAAAAGATTCACTGCTGACCCATTGTCTATCATGATTCGTTTTATCTTCTTTTCGCAAATGTACCCTTCTATCATCAATGGCCTGTTATGTTCTGTTTCACCAATTAAGTCATCATCAGAGAAAGATATTACTGGTAGACAATCCACCTTTTCCTTGCTTCTTTCATTCTTTATTTCTGTCAGTAAAGTTTCTCTCACATCGTGATCAGACAGTGCTTGAATCAAACTTTGTCGAAACTCTTCTGATAACTTGAGCGCATCATAAATACTTAAACGTGCAGATATACCTTTTAAGTGACTAACTACATCGTAAGCCACTTTTGTCACTGTATCTTCATTTTTACTTCTATCCTTGATGTTCTGTTTTTCAGTCACTTCTTTCCTTATAATTTCTGCTTTTTGCTTTACCGGACTTGTTATCTGCTTCCCCGATCGCAACGTAATCATTGTCACATTTCTTATCGGCCTTCGGTCTCCCTTCTCTTTCATTGCTCGAGTCTTTTCTTGAATTGACAATACATTTACTGTCGCCCTTGTATTCTTTTCTTTGCTTTCGCTGGTTATTATATCTCCTCTATTTATCATTCGTTGTATGTGCACTTTAACGTGTAACAATTTTCTGTAGGATGTCCCACTAAACGATGATAATGGCAAAAGTTTCTTTCTCGGGTTCTCGTCACATCTTCAGGGCGTTTCGGTTCCGGTAATTCTAGGGTACCTGCTTTTAACAATTGTTGCATCATAGGCACCACGTCCTCTTTGTCAAACTCAAATCCTTCATGAGAATCGAGCATTCCAAGCTTTTTTCCACCGTATCTGTCCCTTGATTGATTCCAGTTTTCTTTTCCTTCCGGCCTTTTGTCTCTTGAGCCCTTCGCCTCTTGATTTTTCTTATCCCGATCGATGGTGTTGACGGTTGTCCTGCCAGGTATTCTTCTGACAGTTTCATGATGAAATGCTGGCATCTTACGAGTCATTAATTCCAATGCATGGGCTTTGGTAGCCAAATCGCGAAAGGTTCCGATATCAGCGCTGGTGAGTCCGAACGCAATTCCTGTCTCCATAGAGTTCAGACACATTTTGACTTGTTCCTTTTCTTCCGGTAACTGCCTACACGATGCCCCCAGTGTCTTCCATCTGTCTATGAATTTTTCAACTGGTTCTCCTTCTCGCTGTCGTACTGAAGCTAATTCTGTGATACTAACATCGCGTTCTGATGAGAAGAAGTTTGACATGAAAGCATCTTGCATTTCTTCCCATGTGCATATAGATCCTGGTGCTAAATTTGAATACCATCTGAAAGCTTTACTTGTCAATGATGATCTAAATAAGCGTAAACAGTATTGAGGTATTGAGGAGAAGTTTCCCATGCTGGTGATGAAATGCATCAGGTGTTCTTCTGGTGATCCTTCCCCATTAAATTTCTGGAAATCTGGATGCTTAAAATTGGCTGGAAACGGAACATCCTCTACCTCTCTCGGGTAGGGTGTTCGGTATCTGAAACGACCGGTATTCGCTCGCTCTCTTTCTATTCTGACTGCTTCTTCAACGACTTGTCTTACATCATCTTGCGTTATAGCTCTTGCTGCTGGAACTGATCCTCGTGATCCTATCTCTTGCGGACGAGAGCCTTCAGGTTGGTTCTCTTGTCCATTCGTTGCTCCCATCATGGGTGGAGCCACTATTTGGGCTACATTATGTGCCAGAGTTGCCAGAGCTTCTCTGAGGTTCTGGCATTCATCCATTAGCACTCTTTGCGCCTCTACCATTTGATCAACACGTTCTTCAGTAGATGGCCTATTTCCTTGACCCGTTTCTACCATATATACTGTGGCCTCTTGACTGTTTGTCGAAGCTGTTTTTTGAGTAAAACGCGAGTATGTTAACGTAACAGGACTTATAAAGAGGGGAGACATTGGAGTCTCGTTTGATTCTTGTGTACTTCCTGTGCTTTTAACCGATCGAGGTGATACAGTTATAAGCGAGCTTGTTTGAGGTGACATAGGCATCAGTGATCCTATCATCAGTGCTTTGTCTTTCTGCGACTCTGTCCATTTGGTCTTTGGAGCGATTAAAGCTGGGAAATCGTGCAACGAGAACTGCGAAGCAGCTTGTTCGGGATAAATTGCCGGAGGGGCGAGCTCAGGTTTTCTTCTAGCTATGCTACGCGTGACCGGTCCCTCAGTTCTTGGTACAAGTACTTTCGCTTTGCGGTTCTTTAAAGTCTTTGCTTTTGTCTTCTTGGACAGGACCAAAGTCCAATTCTCATCACTTTCTTGTGGTTGAGGTGAGATGGAAATAACTCCCACTGTTACTTGAGTCGCTTTGCGCCTGCTTGT
This sequence comes from Magnolia officinalis, assembly GCA_021015155.1. Classification (NCBI taxonomy): domain Eukaryota; kingdom Viridiplantae; phylum Streptophyta; class Magnoliopsida; order Magnoliales; family Magnoliaceae; genus Magnolia; species Magnolia officinalis. The sequence goes on from JAJHSJ010000012.1 coordinate 57,271,688, forward strand.
AGTGCTTGCTTTCGTATGCTCAGGAGTTTGGCTCGATGCATATTCAATTACAAATCCAGTAGCGGTGAATCGGAAGTTCACTTTTCTCGCAACGTTAGCCATTAGCAATGTAGTGTGATTGAATTTGGGTACCTTCAATAACAAAACATTCATGAAATTAGTATATGGAAGATTAAGTAAACTATCTTAGAGATGAAGGGGAGGATGTTCCCACTGAGAGTCGCCATTTTGGCGTCGGGAAGACGCCAAAAACAGTAATGAGAGTCTTGTAACTTTCCCAATGTTAGTGTTAAACAAGATATGAATTTCCCCAGTGGAGTCGTCATTTTGTTTCGATCAGAAAACAAATGTATTTGATTTGGGAATTATCTTATTCAAACATAACAATGAAATAGTTACAAAAAAACAATCATCACACTTTATTGATTCTGAATTCATTTACATCCTCAGGTATCTCTTGATTCTAAAATAGTTTACAAAGAATTCATTGCAAGTTATAATTATAACGGTTGAATATAAATTTCGACAGCATAACAGCGCTGATTTCAATCATCTCCTATGACTTAGGAGGAATAGACAAATCAACTAATTAATCTTCAAGAGAATAGAGATTTCGGCAACATTTCAGTGCTATTCCGGTCATCTCCTGAAACTTAGGAGGAATACGCCTTTTCGTCGATGATTCTTCCCTTCCTCCTGAACAAGAAAAACTTGAAGATTTGAAGACTCTAGCCATTCCTGCAGCATATCAGCCCATTGCTGTTATAGACTGTCCAGCAGTCGGTTTGCGCGAGTCCGCGTAAACTACATGCTTTGCGCGGGTCCGCGCAAACTACAGGAGCCCAATGCTCCTTTGCGCGAGTCCGCACAAACTACAGGAGCCCAATGCTCCTTTGCGCGAGTCCGCGCAAACTATCTGAGCCCAATGCTCATTTGCACCTTCTGTCTTCTTCTTCGTCTTTCTTCCACTCTGAAATCTTCCAACCCCTTTAGAGAGAAAGAACAGGGTATTTGTAGACATTTTTACTGGTGTAAATCTCTATTCTGGTCGATGTGGGACAAAATAACATCCAACCTTTTTTTTATACCTCCGTAAAACACTTTGCGCGGACCAGCGCAATCGATATGCTTTGCGCGGTCTCGCGCAATCTATCATTCCCGCGCAACCTGTCTTCACTGATCAACCCGCGCAACCCATTTACTTTGCGCGATCCAGCGCAATCTATTCTCTTTGCGCGAACCTGCGCAAAGTCATCTTCAAATTGATTTCTTTGATCTTTAAACTGATTTTCTTGATCTTTCCTTTCTTCAGTTCTTTGCTTATTTTATGCCTCAACAGTATCCTACACCGTACCATTCCATAGGCTTTCGCGGTCCTCCCTGTCCAATTCTGGTGACCCGCGATCTGTTACCGGCATTTGTGCACGGTCCTGAGTCATGTCCTGTATATCTGAGTCAACTTGACTCGAAACTTATACCCTTACAACCACGCCGTCACCGCGGTTCTGATGCCGCATCTCGTGCGCCGAGGCGATACCCTGGCCAGGAGATGTGGGCGCGCGTTCAGTTCGAGAAAAATGTCGCGCGTTGCAAATCCCAAGAGAATCCATCACATCAAATGTCAAGTACACTCTCATCACTCACCATCACTCACACCCACCCCAAGTACAACCACCCTCTCCAAAAGTCAACATTTCTTACAACAAAGTACATACTTACATCACTCACCCTCCCTCTCTCCCATCAATTCTCTCCCATCATCTCTCTCTCTCATCTCTCTCTCTCATTTCTCCCAAGCTCCATGGGAGCAACTCACGTCCATGGCTTCCATAGGAGAGAGTAGTGTGGCCCACCTTTCTACCACCTGATCCCACCATCCTAAGCCCATCTCAACCATTGAAATTGTCCATTTGGGACTCTATCATGCATTGGCGGAAGAAGGAAGGAGAGATCTCGAGGTGGGTGATTTTATTACTTGATTTGTGATTTGAGGGCCCACATATGTGGGACCAATCTTGATATATGTGTTGTATAGAGGGGCCCATAGTGGTGGGGTCTCTCCTATTTCCACCGATCTTTCCTTCTTTTCTCTATTTCTCTCTCTCCTTCTCTTTTGGTGTTGGAACGTGGACCCACCTTGAAAGATGGTGCTGGACATGGGACCCACTAGTCATGTGTGTATTATCCACACCATCCAACCATTGGTGGCCCACCCTGATAGCATGCCTGTGGGTGGGACCCACCTTAAATATATGTGTGACCCAACCGTCCACGTCCAGGGATGCTTGACGTTGCCACAAAGTGAAGAGTAAATTGACAGTGTTGTGTACTGACAAGCAAACAAAAGCGTCAGTTTGATTTTTAAACTTTAGGTGGACCACTCCTATAGGCCCCACCTTGATGTATCAATCCAATCCACGTCGTCCATTCCATTCCCCATGTCATTTTAGACGTTGAGCCGAAAAATGAAGTCAATCCGACTATCTGGCGGGCCATAGCTTAGAAAATAGTGGTTTTCACTGTTAAAATGCACTCTGATCTTTATACACCTCCAAAACATATTGAATATTGGGCTTGTTTGGTCTGTCTTGAGACATGGAATGCAATGGATGGGTTGGATTCACCTGTTGTGGGCCCCACGTACCAAAAACCCTAAAAATTCTATTTTTCAAAGAATATAATATATATATATATATATATATATATATATATATATAGGCAATGCTTGCTGTTGCGTCTGGTGGGTGGGTAGGGACCCACGATCCCAACCGTGGGCCCCACCATGATGGGTGTAGAACATCTACACCATGCATTCTGTATGCCCCTTCCTGAAGTGGGCCCCCTCCAAATTTTAGCCGTATAAGTGGTTCAGGTGGCCCACACGGCAGGAAACATTGTGATTGAATGGCTGCCATTGAAACCCCTTTTTGGGTCACAGAAGTTTTGGATTAATATGAAATTTGTTTTTCCTTTCCATCCAGGTCCGTGTGACCTTACCAACAGGTTGGATTGCAGATAAACATTATGGTGGGCCCCAAGTGGGACCCACAATGATATATGCGTTTTACTTCAGGACGGTGGAATCCACATGTTGCATGTGTTCTGTCCGCACCGTCCCCATCACTGGATAGTGGGACCCATGATGCGTGTGTTCTCTCCATGCCGTCCAGCTGTGGACCACCGTGAGGTACGAGTCTTATCCTCACCGTCCGTTACTTGGACGGTGGGACATACCCCGCATGCAGGCTACACCTTGATGTGTGCATTCGTCCAGCCCGTCCAGGGCCTGGACATTAATTTAGTACTATATATTTATCTATTATATACATATATTTTGTATATTTGTGGGTCCCACCAACTTCATCCACACCATCGATCAGTGGGACCCACCCGTTTGATTGGCTGGGGTATCTCACACCAGCTACATAGCTGCTATATTGACGCCACCAAGTTCTGTGGGTCCCATCTATTATATCTATGTCGTTCATCCCTAAGGGACCCACAATGATGCATGTGTTACATCCAAACCGTCCACCATTTGGCAAGCTTGTCATAAGGCTCGAGGCTAAAAATAAGATAGATCTAGGATTAGGTGGACCACACTATGGAAATCAGTGGGTTTGACCATCCACCATTAAAACCCCTTTCAGGTCCTTGTGACCTTATGATCAGATTGGATGGGAAATAAATGATACGATGGGCCTTGATAATTTTAATGGTGGAAATCATTGTCACCACTATTTATTTATTTTTTTAGTGCGGTCCAATTGATCCTTTGAGATGATTCATATATTATATTGTATATATTGATGTACTTGTGGCCATTCGTCGAGGCCCACCTTGATATATACATGAGGCCCATTTGAGGAGGCCCACCTTGATGTATTTGTGGCCTGTTGTTGAGGCCTACCTTGATATTTGCGAGGGCCCATTGTGATGTAATCAAGGCCCATGGGTTATGGCCCATTGCAATGTACATAAGGCCCATTAGTGCGGCTCATTGATGCAGCCCACATTATGTGTATGAGGCCCATGTACTGGGCCCACCTATGATGTATATTAGGCCCATGTGTAGGGCCCACCTATTGTGTATTTGAAGCCCACGTGTTGTGGCCCATTGTGATGTATTTGAGGCCCATAGGCAAGGCCTGATGTGATGTGATTATGACCCATATGATGAGACCCTTGTGTGAGGCCATGGGCCCACTATATGTTTGGTTCTATGTGGGTCATTCCTTGGTAACAATGTTGGTTAAACGTCCACATTGATGGGCAATAATGGTTGAATGTCCATATTGTGACCTTCCCTTAGGCCTCGTTAGGCCCATTCTCATCGAGGCCCATTTCGATTATCGAAGGTCGAGGCTGATACCGATTGCCGATTCCAATTGCCGTGACCAATTTGCCAATTCTGATTATCGATCGATTCCGATTATTGTGATCGATTGTCGATTCTGATTGGCGTGATCGATTTACCGATTCTGATTATCGATCGATTTCGATTGTCGTGACCGATTTGCCGATTCTGATTATCGATCGATTTCGATTATCGTAACCAATTGCCAATTCTGATTGTCGTGACCGATTTGCCAATTCTGATTATCAATCGATTCTGATTGTCGTGACCAATTGTCAATTCTGATTATCGTGACCGATTTGCTGATTCTGATTATTGATCGATGCCGATTGTCGTGACCAATTATCGATTCTGATTGACGTGACTGATTGCCGATTATGATTATTGATCAATTCCGATTGTTGTGGCCGATTGCCGATTATGATTCTCGATCGATTCCGATTGTGGTGGCCAATTTGTCGATTTCGATTGTCGATACAGGCCGATTGCCGAGGCCCAATGTGATATATATGCAGCCTGTATTTGAGGCTCATTATGATGTGCATTCGGCCCGTATTTGGGGCCCATTGAGATGAGTATTCAGCCCGTGTTTAAGGCCCAATGTGATATATATGAGGCCTATGTGATGAGGCTCATTGTGATGCATTTGAGGGCCAGGCGATGTAACCCACTGTGATGTATGTTACACCCATGTGAAAGGCCCATCGTGATGTATTAAGCTCTTGAGTGAGGCCCATGGTGTTGTATATTTTGCCTTTGCGTGAGGCCATGGGTCTATTATATGTTAAGCTCTATGCGAGCCATTCCTTGGATGCAATGTTGGTTAAATGTCCACATTGTCGAGGCCGATTGTCGATGCTGGTTATTGATACCGAGATGAGTATGTGACAGTATAACACCATGATGCATGCCCATACACATCATCTGCCTATTTGTTATGAGATGTGATTGATCATTGCATATGTCATTGGGCAGGTTGATATGAGACTCCCTGATAAGTGAAGGTTATCTCACATGAGTGCACAACATGCGTAGGATTGATATATGACTGGATTGTATAACTCACGCATTACGCAATTTGTGATATGACTACTATACACCCTAGTGATATTAGGGTCGTAGCCTCCACAGGCATATCGTGGATGGCCAGATGGGACACCGAAAATGTTTGGTTCTAGGGCGTCATAGATGTCCCTGTATGAAAATCTCTAAACCTCCGTGGCTAGGAGACGCCTCAACGTCGAGACCGAGTGGATGTATATGAGCGCATGAGGACCATATACCAGTAAGTCGCGTCTCCCATTGTGTCGCGGTCGGTTGGGAGGGGGTGTGACCTTACCCTCCTGAGTGAGGGGGCAATGTCTAGGTTGAGTCTAACCAGCTTGAGGAATAGGTCCGCTATCGACGAGTCGGGCCCGATATTGGCAAGCAGATAGTGAGGTCTCTTCCACTTACCCAATTGTGAGCTCGAATAGGGGCGGCAAGCTGGCGTAGAGTGTAATAGACCCCGGTGATGATCCCAGAGAGGAAACGTGCTGATATGTGACTTATTGAGCAAGAGTTGCATACTCATTCATTCATTCATTCACTATCCACTCTGGCTGGTGGTGCACAACGATTTGTTACGTGTACCTTTGCAATGGCCAGGATTTCGGTTGGGGGGCGCGACTAACCTGAGATCAAGAGTTTACCACATTGAATCTGACTATCTAAATTTAGGTATGGGACTAGTTTGGATAGAAGTCCCTTGTGATGGACCCCATAGCCTGCGATACTACGTACTATCATCCCGACTTCACCCTCTAGCATGGTCATTCCATTCGCACCCCATATCGCATTACATCCGCAACATATAACATTTGGGGTTACTATGTTTCTTCATTTATATTGCCTAGATACGACTGATGGTATTCGTGGACTCATCAGGATTTGCATATTGCATTGCATCATCGACATCTGATATTCGGTTTGTTGTCTCCGCATTGCATAGCTGATCTACATTACTTCATCAGTATATGATATTATTTTTATTATATTTCTACATCACATAGCCTGGATAAGGCTGATGGTATTTATGGGCCTATCAGTATGTTTTCATATTACTCTGACTTCGTATGATTTTTATGAACTTGTCAGTATTTCTGATATTGTATGATTTATGATTTTATCAGTATTTCTTCTTGCGTTGATAATTAATGATCTTGTCAGTATTTCTACTTGCTTTGATAATTCATAATCTTGTCAGTATTTCTGCTTGCTTTGATAATTCATGATCTTGTCAGTATTTCTGCTTATTCCGATATTATACAACTTATGGATTATCAGTTTTTCCGGTACTATAAGATGATGGCATTGTATTGAATACTTGACACTTACTTTGTGCACACACTTACACCACCCTCTAAGCTTTCTATAAGCTTATGCACGATGGATGCGTGCAGGTGATGTTAGGTTGCAACAGTATTGAGTTCGGAGCATGCAACGGCCTTTTGGAGCTTGATTTTCGATTTATGTATTTTCCTTTCAGCATTGTACTCAAATGATTATATTAGTAGATATGTGATGATGATGTTGCCTTTATGAATTGGGTAATCTTGTGGTTATGGTTATTACGAGTTAAATGTACAAAAAAAAAAAAATCATCCTTGTAGGATCCTGGAATCTGGCGTATGGACGCTAGGAGCCGAGAATGGGGTACTACGGAAGCTGTCAGCACCGGATTTGACGATCGGGACTCTTGTGAATCAGATTTCTGGGCTTGGGACGTGACATGTACAACACATACCTCAAGGTGGGCCCCACACAGTCCAGCCAACAGATGGACGGTGTGGGTATAAAACAGATACATTTGGTGGGTGAAACGGATGGACGGCGGTGTGGATGAAATCCATACATCAGGTGGGTCACGTCCAGATGGATGGACGATGTAGATAAAACACTACATCAAGGTGGGCCGCTGCAGCTGCTGGACAGATGGTCCAGTAACTTTCCACCCATTGGAACGGTGTGGACCAACGCATACATCATGGGCAAGCCCCACCATCCACGTGGACAGTGAGGATATAACACTTACATCACGTAATGGCCCCACAGAACATGCTGACGTCAATGGGCAGCTGAGGCTGTTGGGACCCACCATCCTGCCCAATGGACGGACGGTGTGGATATAAAATAAATACATCAAGGTGGGTCCCACCCCCACACATACCACACGTGTGGACCCACCTCTGATGTATGTATTTTATCTACCATAGGCCCACCTTGATGCATGTATTGCAAGCTCACTACTCATCCCTTATGCCTAACCCATGAGCCCTTGTGTGTGGCCCAATATGATGTATTTATGACCCGATGTGATGTTTATGTGGCCATGAGTGTAAGACCCGTACCCTAGTCCATACCGTTCCATAGGCTTCCGTGATCCTACCGGTCGAATTCTGGCAACTCTCGACTCATGTCCGACGTTGCACATGATCTTAAGCCGAGTCCTGACTACCAAAGGCGGCTCGATCCGAAACTCGTATCTTGGAGATCGCGCCGTCGCCGCGGTTCCAACGCCGCGACTCGCGCACTGAACCGATACCCAGGGTAGAAGATGTAGGCCCGCATTCAATTCGAAGAAAACACCACTCGTTGCGAATTATGAGGGAATCTCTACGAGATGTCCCATCAATCAATCAATCACTCATGTCAAGTACAATTCAAGTCACCCCATACCCAAGTACAACAACCCATACCTCTCTCTTACACAAGCAAGCCCAAAGTCAACTCTCTCTCTCTCTCCACCCATCCCTCTCTTACTACCCATCACTCCACCATCACCCATCACACATCACTCCATCACCTCTTATCAACCCATTACTTCTCTCTCTCTCCCTCATTTCTCAAAAAAAATCTCTCCAAGCAACAAAAATTCCATACGTTCCAAGCTCTCTCCCTCTCCAAGTGTGGCCCACTTTCCCCTACTCTCACATCTCCCATCTCAACCGTTGGATCATCATCAACCACCATTGAAAGAGGAGGCTAGGAGCTAAGGAGGCTAAGGGAGCAAGGAGGAGCACAAGAGGTGGGTGATCTACCGTTGATTTCCATTTAAGGGCCCACTTGTTGGTGGGACCCATTTGATCTATGTATTGTATCAATGGAGGGCCATAGTGGCGGGGTCCCTCCTCTCTATCACTCCGTATCTCTCTCTCTCTCTCTCTCTCTCTCTCTCTCTCTCTCTCTCTCTCTCTCTCTCTCTCTCTCTCTCTCTCTCTTCTCTCTCTCTCTCTCTCTTTGGTGTGATGTCTTGTGGCCACTATGTGCAAGAGGATCTTAACCGTCCGATCATGAAGCCCACCTTACAATGGGTCAATTAGACGGTCAAGATGAAGGAAAACACAAATACCTTGTTGATCCAAAGGGGTGGGCCACGTTCATGTGGAACCCACCTTGATGTGTGGGCCACAAACACGTGGGGCCCACACTGATGTCTGCGTTTATCCACGCCGTCCAACGTCCCTGGACGCTGGACGAACAGGGATAGCTAACAAGGAGTGTGTGTACTGCATGGGTGTGTACTTGCATGCTAACCAAAAAAAAAAAAATTACTTAATGGAGTGGGCTGCTCATACAAGCCCCACCTTGATGTTTGTGCATGATCCAGGCCGTCCATCCCAACCCTTGCATCATTGTAGGCGTTGAGCCGAAAAATGAGGTCGATTCAATCATTTGGTGGGCCGTGGCATTAAGAATACTAGTGTTCCCGTTAAAACTCGGGAAAAAACTTGGACCCGCCTTAAACTTGATATGGACCTTTAATTTTGTGGAGCTCATGCAATGAACGGGTTGGATCTTGCTGATGTGGGCCCCACATAACACAAAAAAAAGGGTGGCAGCACTGCTGCTGCTGTAGACGCAGGCAGCGCCTGCGCTGGCTGCTGACGGGCGGACCAGCTGGGGGCCTCACGACCCCAGCTGTGGGCCCCACCATGGTGCGTTTCGACCATCAGCACCGTGCATTTGATGGTTCCCCTTTAAATTATGGGGTATCCCAAAAATCAGCCGTATACGGATCTCAGGTGGGCCATACCATCTTAAACCATGTGAAGACATGCCTAAAACATATAAAACCACTTGGTGGGGCCTACCCGAAGTTCGGATAAGGCTGAAACTTGGTCTGGACCATCAGTCTGGGGGGACACACATAATGTGCAAGCTAGATTTGTGAGCCACCTTCCAGTGGGCCCCAGGTCAATGTGACCTTATGAACGGTTGAATGACAAATAAACGTTGCAGTGGGCCCTGGTCCCGCGACCTTATGAATAGGTTGGATTTCAAATAAACATTCCAGTGGGCCCAAGGCCCATGTGACCTTATGAATGGATTGGATTGCAAATAAATATCACGGTGGGCCCTACCCTGGTCCACGTGACCTTATAAACAGGTTGAATGACAAATAAACATTACGGTGGGTCCTCCTTCCCCAGTCTACATGACCTTATGAATAGGATGGGTGGCAAATAAATGTTACAGTGGGCCCCTTGGTCCATGTGACCATATCAATAGGTTGGCTGGAAAATAGACATTTTGGTGGGCCCCCTATTCATGTGACCTTACCAACAGATTGGATAGGAAAATAAACATTACGGCGGGCCTCACATGAGGCCCACTTGGATGCATATGGGCCCATATATTTAGGCCCATCTTGGCATGTATATAGGCTCAATGTTGAGGCTCACTTTGGTAAATATGGGCCCATCTTGAGGTATTTTTAGGCCCATTATTGAGGCCCACTTTGTTATATATATGGGCCCATGTATGTAGGCCATCTTAATGTATTTGTGACCCATTGTTGAGGCCCACTTTGAGATGTATAGGGCCTATGTGATTAGGCCCATTTGGTACACATAAAACTTATGTGATTGGGCTCATTTTAATGCATTCTAAGGCCCATGGGTGATGGCCCATTGCAATGTACCTAAGGCCCATTGGTGAGGCTCATTGAGGTGGCCCACTTGATGAATATGAGGCCCATGAGATACGGCCCATTTGATGCATTTAAGGCCCAGTGGGATGTACCTAAGGCACATTGCAATGTGTGATTCCACCATGAATTATTAAATGGTATTTAAGGCGAGCCGGGCCTTGGGGACAATGTTGGTTTGACGTCCACATTGTAGGTGACGACGGTTAAATGTCTGCATTGTCACTCTTCCTAAGGCCCACTGATAGGCCCATACTTGTACTCTGCAGTCCGTTTAGGCCCATCTTCACTTTGAGCAACGCCCATTATCATACCATAAGTATAGTGCTGCCCCATGATTCACGATCATACGCATCATATGCATGCTTGAGATGAGGGGTGACTGATCATAGCATATGCCTTCGGGCAGACTGTTACGCGCTCCCTGATAGGCAGAGTTGCCCTACATGAGTGCGTACTTCACGCAGGATGATTGTATGACTGGTAGTGTGATACATGCACTTGAATTTGTGTGATTGTGATATGCCCTAGCGACATCAGGGCCATAGCCTCCACAGACACACCATGGGTGGCTGGATTGGATACCGGAAATGTTTGCTTCTAGCATACGGGCGTCATAGATGTCCCTGGGTGAAAATCCTTAAACCCGATGGTACCAGAGGATGACTCCAACGTCGAGACCGAGTGGATACACGAGCGCACGAGGGTCGTATACCAGTAGGCCGTGTCTCCCACTGTGTCGTGGTCGGTTGGAAAGGGGTGTGACCTTACCCGCCTGAGTGAGGGAGCAATTTCTAGGTTGAGTTTGACCAGCTTGAGGAATCGGTCCGCTATCGACGAGTCGGGCCCGATATTGGCAGGCGGATAATGAGGTCTCTTCCGCTCTCCCAGTTGTGCGTCTGGATAGGGACGGCAAGCTGGCATAGAGTGTACTAGACCCCGGTGATTATCCAGACTGAGAACTGTATTGACATGAGGATTTGGATGAGGATTGGCATGTTTGAGCTGCATCTTACATCACATGGTCTTGGTATGGCCGATTGCATTCATATCTTGTACTATATAGCCTTGGTACGGCTGGTTGCATTTACGTACTCATCAGCACTATTCCGCATTACTCTAACCTTGCATTCTGAGCACGCTCATATTGCGCACACACTTACACCACCCTCTAAGCTCTCCATAAGCTTATGCACGATTGATGCGTGTAGGTGACGCCAGGTCGCAGCCGTAGCTTCGCCGCAGTTGGAGCTTGCAGTCGAGCTTTTGGAGTTTTGATATTACCACTATCTTGTATTTCCCTTTATACGCACTATACTCAAAGTTTTTTATCATAGTGGATTTTGTGATGGTATTCTTGTGGTTATTGTTCGCGGGTTATGCTTGGTTATGCTCATTACGAATCAAATTGATATTGAAAATCCTCCTCGTAGCATCCTAGGATCGGAACCTGGTGTATAGGTGTTGGGAGCCGAGAATGGGGTACTTCGGAGGCTGTCGGCGCCATATTCGGCGATTGGGAATTTTGTGAGCCCGGCTCCTAAGTTCGGGGCGTGACAATGAGTGAGGCCCAATGTGATGTTTATTGGGTCCAAGTGATGAGGCCCATTGTGATTAGACGGAAGGATATGCAGTATCAGGTTTGGTGTAACCACTGTTTAGAGTCTATCTTGATATTTGGACTAGATCCACCGTCCTTCTGTAGACTCCATCATTCGTATGCATGTTGAGAGGGATGATTGATTAAAGTATATGTCATTGGGCTGAGATGTTTATGGGACTCCTTGTGAGACGGAGTTGACCCCACATGATCACATGATCGCACGATACACGTAGGTTTGATGCATGGCCTAGATACGGTTGACGGTATTCGTGGACTCGTCAGGATTTGCATATTGCATTGCATCCTCAATATATGATATTTAGTTTACTATGTCTCCGCATTGCATAGCTGATCTACATTACTTCCTCAGTATATGATATTGGCTTATTATGTTTGTGTATCGCATAGCTTGGATAAGGCTGATGATATTTATGGACTTACTAGCATGTTTCTGTATTGCTCTCATATTACATCCTTAGAACACTTATATTGCGCACACACTTACACCACCCTCTAAGTTTTCTATAAGCTTATGCACGATAGATGTGTGTAGGTGGCGTTAGGTCGCAGTAATATTGAACTTGGAGTGTGTAGCTATCTTTTGGAGCTTTGATTTTCTATATATATGTATTTCTCTTTCAGCATTGTAATCAACTGTTTATATTAGTAGATATGTGATGATGATGTTGCCTTTGTGATTTCGGTAATCTTGTGGTTTTGCTTCTTATGAGATAAATGTACGTTGAAAAAACCTCCTTATAAGATCCCAGGATCGGAATCTGTCATATGGGCACTGAGAGCTCAGAATGGGGTACTACGGAGGCTGTCGGCACTGAATTCGGTGATCGAGAATTCAGTGAGCCCGGTTTTCGAGTTTGGGGCGTGACAACATTCATCCCGAAGTGATAGAGACATTAGACCATCTCCTATGCCAAGGTATTATTACTTTCAAAGTCCGAGATCACTTTGCGAAGCTTTTAGACATGTGGACCATCTCTGGATAGTCAATAGAAGCTAGAATTAAGCAATGGACCCTCAAGGCCTCGAAGATATCTAGGGTGATGATGTAGAGTGGGTCGCGGACAGTTTCATGGCCAAGATGAATCAGAAAATGCCCGGTCAACGACAGAAGTGATCCGGACCGTCGGACCTTAGATCGGGCATATCTCGCAATCCGGAATGAGTTATCTGACGTAAAATATATGATTTTGGGGTAGAACAAGCTACTTTAGCCAACCAACCCTTCTATGCCGGGTTACGACGCCTGGAATTGCCAAAAGCCCCTGGATCGACAGTTGTTTCCCTGCTTTAATTTCGTTTTTACTATAAATAGTGAGTTTTTGTTTAATTATAACTCTTCATCCGTCGGGCTTTAGGAGTTGCGCCCAATGTGAAAAGAGCTTAGAATAATTAGGAGAACGGTTTGGTGAAGCCAAATAGGACACTTACTATTTTTGGCCGGAAACCTTGCACACTAGTAGACATCACAACCGTCTATGAATAGCAATTTTACTATTTATAGTAGGTCGCGGATTCTAGGAGTTTTAGTTGTAGTATGATTCTGATTTCTTTCTCATTGCTTGGTTCCCCTATTTAAAGGGTTGTGAACTCGTTTTTATTCATTCATTAATCAATTTCGAATTTATTAGAATTTATTTCTATTTTCTGTTTTCTTTCCTCGTGGATTTGAGAAGTCTCTGTGAGAAGTCCAAAGAAGTTCCGTGGATTCAGAATAGTTATCCTCTTGAGGAAGATGGTGCTCGACCTCACGTCCTCCCCTGCGTCAGGTGAGTTTTCTCTAGGGATTACTTCCCAGCTTCATAGAATGGGAAATTTGGTTGAGTAGAAATGCATCCCGATTTGAAGGAACCAAAATGTCGAGGAATCAGGTCATCTCAAGAGTCACTAACTAGCTTCGAGAAGTCGCTAAGCTTATGGAGATAGGTGACAAAAACTCACTCCTTTAGCAGAGAGCTCTGATGGCACTGGGCATAGAATGCAGCATCTCAACTCGACATAAGGAAGTTCACATAGGAAAATTGAGAAAATCGGACATAGGCTCGCTTAAATTAAACATTAATGGCACCTCAAGTCGAAATCCGGGAGAAAAAGGGAGGTGAAGAGTGCAAAGATCACTCCGATCGGATGATATTTACATTCCACAACTATTACGGTAGAGCCTCAAACAATGTGGCAGAAACCCGGGGGATGTTGGACGGTATCCCGATCTGTCATCGATTGGAGAACATCATCACAGAGACAGATGCATGCATGGTAGCTGACACTATTTCCAACCCAAATGATTCCTTCCCCTCCGCTATGTGGTATCGCATGGGGTGTAACTAGAGAAGCAAAGCCCCCTCAACCTCAAGTTTCAACATATATTTAGATATTCAGAGAAGGGAACTCAGTTGCCGACGATCTAGTAAATATCGCTAGTGACGGGGCCACGAACGTTGTATACACCAGCGGAGTGGAGATACAAAGAAGATCTAAAGGGGCCTTATCCCTAGATAGATTGGGAATAGATACATTAAGAAGAAAGAATACTATCGTCCGAAAATAGATAGAGCCAGCGGGGTGCCTGTGCGGCTGCTCCTCTTCATTGTTCATGAGCTGGTTGTTTGTTTTCTGTGAGTGTCTGTACGTGTGCAGATAGGATAGGTGGAGTCAGGGTTTTTGTTTGGACTCCGCCCAAATCGTCCATTCTTCGTACATTAATACAATTTTCTTTATTAAAAAATAATAATAATAAAATAAATAAATAAAATAAAATAAAATTATACAAGATCTGACTAGGTTGATCGGAGCTAAATGATCCCATTAGGCTGGCATTGAAGATCCACAAACTGATTGGATCAGTATTTAAGTCAAATAGTCCAGTTCGAATGATAATAAAGATGAATAGTGTAATCAAACAAATATCAAAGATGAGCAATCAGATGAATTTAAAGATAAATGATCAGATTGAGCTAATATGTTTCAATTGGGCTATTATTGAGTATCAACGGTCCAATTGATTGATATCAAAGTTGAATAATTTAACTAGGCCGAAATGAAGATAAATGGTCCAATTGGACAGATAATGAAGACCAATAGTTCGATTAAGGTCATGATTGAAGAACAATAGGTTGATTAAATCTATCGAGCTGTAATGGTTCAATTAAAATGATAATAAAGACAAACGGTTGATTAGGCCAAAATAAAGAGTTATGGTCCGATTGGATAAATGTAAAAGGTCAGCAGTTTAATTCAAATGATGGCAAATGAATGATTCATTTAGAAAGAGTTGAATGGCTAGATTTGGCTGAAATTGAAGATGAATGGTAGGGTTGGTTAGCATTGAAGGTTGATTGTCTAATTATGATGAACTTAAAGATCAATGGTATGATTGGACTGATATTAAAGAGAATGATCTGATTTGGCCAAAATTATAGACAAATGATCCAATTAGTTTGAAGATCAAAGGTCCAATTTGATCCATATTGAAAATCAGTTGTATGATTTAAGGGATATCATAGATAAAGAGTCTTATGTGGTCAAAACTGGAAATGAATGATCTGATATTGGGCCGATATTAAATACCAACTGTTAGATTGAATCAATATAAAAAATGAATGGTCCGTTTTTGTCAAAATTTGAGATGAATGAGCTGCTTAGGTGACAGTGACTATCAACAGGCCAATATCGAAGAAGAGAGGTCTGATTGGAGCAATGTTGAATATATACGAATAATCTGATTTGAACTATATTGAAGTTAAATAGTCTAATTAGTCCAAAAAATGAAAATTAACGGTTCAATATGACCAATGTTGACGATCAACAGTTTGAACGGTCCCAAATTAGAGCTTGATTGGTCCCAAATTAGAGAATAATAGTCTAATTAGGCCAATATTGACTAGTCCAATTTAATTGATATTGAAGGTGAAAGTTTAAATTAGACTGATATCAAATTTTAATGGTTCAATTAGGCCAATATTAAAGATTATCATTCTGATTGGTATGATATTGAAGATCAAAGGTCTAATTGGAACGATATTGAATAAAGTCTATACCAATATCACTGATGCACGGTCGAATTGGTTGGAAATTGGAGATGAGTTTTATGATTGTGCTGATATTAAAGACTGGCCATCTAATTAAGTTGATGTTAAAGATTGATGATAAAATTAGGCGGATATCGAGGATCAACGGTCTGACTATGTTGAAATTAGAGATGAATGGTTTGATTTAACCAATGATAAAATAAAATAAAAAATAAATAAAAATAAAAATCAACAATCTTATTGATCCATGGAGAACCCAAATGCTCAATTTCAAACTGTAATATGACCAACAGTTTATCAGACGGATATCAAGATGGACGGTCTCGTTAGTCTATAATTGAAGATCAATGGTGTAGTTGAACCGATATTAAAGATAAAGAATCTTTTTGGCTTAACTTGGAGACCAATGGTCTCATATTAGCCCAATATTGAAAATCAACGGTCTGATTTGACCAATGTTGAGGCCCACTGGTTGATGGCACTAACCGATTTACACCCGGATCCATACCTCGAGTGGGAGACTGAGTGAAAGAAACCTCGATTCAACACCGAGGTTGGCTAACAGTGAAGTGTGAACTGACAGTGGGTGCACTAACAAGCTAACAAAAAAAATAATTAAAAAAAGCTACTGACATGTTGAGTAAGGAGACTCTACTGAAGTGACGTCACTTAGTTATGTGGGTCCGGCCATGATGTATGTTTTGCATCCACCCGTACATCCATTTGGAAAGATTATTTTAGGGCATGAGCCAAATAATGAATCAGATCCATGTCTCGAGTGGACCCATCACAGAAAAATGTGGAGAGAGTCACGCCCACTGTTAAAATCCTCTACTGGCCACAAAAGTTTTCAATCAAGATGATATTTTTGTTTTCCCCTTTTTATTGTCTATGTTGACTTATGAAGAGGTTGGATGTCACAGTTGACCTTAGAAAGGTTTCACGGTGGGCGTCACTCTCCCCACTGTTTTCTGTGGTAGGGTCTACTCCAGCTTTGAATCTGCCTCGTTCTTTTGATCATGCGTTAAAATGATCTCTCCAAATGAATGAACAGCGTGGATACAACACATACATTTTGATGGCCTCTACAGAACTTGGTGACATCACTTCAGTAGTAAGTCTGGCTACTCAACCTGTCAGTAGCTAATCCGCATCCTTATATGTGCATAGTTCAGGTCGATGATTAGATTGCTAGTGTGAGTCCAAATGTATCTAGTTGCACTGGAGACTATGGTGCAACTGGTTTTATGCTATTGTTCCTCATTGAAAAATGGAAAACGATCACCGTTTAAGCTGTGAGGGTTCCACCCAAAACGTGTATGAAGAATTCACTCCGTCAATCTCGTTTGCCTCCTCATATTCACTGTACATCCCGATTAAAAATCAGGTGGGACATGCCACAATTAAATTGTACATAATCTAAAAATAAAATCCTAAGATCTAATCACATATTCTCAGATCTAATGTACATGCGTACAATCTAATTGGGAGCAATTTAAAATTAATCACACTGAAAACATAAGCACTCAAGTGGTGTGGCCCACCTGAGTTTTGGTGTGTCTATTTAAGTGGCGCACACATGATGACTGCGGTTGATGTCATACAGACAAGGTGGACCCACATTCCATCTTGAAGTTCTATGGTTGGCGTTCCCCTCCCCAATGTCCCCTTCATTGTTCCCTTCGATTGAGATTTTTGTTGACTCATTTGCAATGCATTGCTCTAAAAATTGGTGACTCGGAGTTGCATTGGGTTGTTTACTTATTAAGTTGAAGGGTTGTTTAATTATTAAGTTGAAGTGATTAAGTAGCTTAAAGTAAAAAAGTTACTTATAATTGATCTAAAACGAAATTTACTTATCTCAAATAAGTTATTAATTATCTAGGGAAATGGTACTATGAGGTCGACCTCATGGGAACTTCCCATGAGGTTGAGCTGTGGGCCCCACCATGATGTTTGTCGTACATCAAAACCATCAGTCAGATGTTCTATTCTATGGTGGCCCAATTACTTAAAAATAAAGTCGAAACATGAATTGGGTGGGCCACACCATATACAACAGTCGAGAGGGGTTATCCTCCTGTTAAGATCTTGATAATCATTGATTGGGCCCACCGATATGTGTTTCAAAAATCCAGACAATTCATTGTGTGTCCTACTAGGATGAGGGGTCATACCAAGTTTCAGCCGTATTCAAAACTCAGGTGAGCCCCTCCATATATGTTTTAGTCATGTCTTCACGTGGTTTTAGATGGTATAGCCCACCTGATTTTCATATATGGCTTATTTTTGGGATATCTCATAAAGTAAAAGTAACCCATCAAATGCACGGTATTGATGTTTAACGCACATCACTATGGGGCCCACACAGCTCGACCTCATGGGAAGTTCCCATGAGATCGACCTTACACTACCATTTCCCATTTATCTATGGCAGTAAGTATAAAAAGTAACTTATTTGGTGGAAGCCATATGGGCTATTTATCTATGGCAGTAAGTAGAAAAAGTAACTTATTTGGTGGTATCCAAATGGGCCTTTAAATATTCCAATCCATTAATCTAAACCATTCATTAGGTACAACACATATTTGATGGGGGCTAGTGTATAAGCATTATACTGATGTACCAAATATTAACCATTTGATAAATGACAATTAATATGGATCGTCAAAATCCTTTAAACAAAAATAATTTCAACGAAAACAATGCGATCGGGGTAATTTTTAAGGACCATAAATTAAGTATTGAGATTTCTCGTGGGCAATGATTAGGGTTTGGATTAACTATGTTCATAGTGTGGCTTATTTATAGCTAGTGAAAGTACAGATTTGGTCATGATTACTCTAAACCGTCGGTTTTAAGCTAAAAGAGTAATAGGGTCGATTTGGTCTATTAGTTAAGACTCGGGCCTTATCTGACTCGGTTTCGGTTAGATCTTAATTTAGTTATGATTATCTTGATTAGTTAGCAATGGGCCGGTTAGATTTGGGCCCTATGTGAGTAAATTATGGGGATAAACTTGATGTTCAAGTGATCGGGCGGATTCATTGGCTTCCTACGGTTAATTAATCGGACTTGTGCGGCTCTTTACTGGTACCACCCGTGTATAAACTAAGATTGAGTGTTAATGGTCAGTAAGTGATGATATAAGTTAATTACATTTTTAAAAAAAAATTCAAGGATTTTTTGAAATCCAAAACAGTGAAAATCCAGGACGTTACACAAGTTGTGATTAAAATTTTAAACATTCTCAAACATAAATTTAAATAAAAACTACATTGCAATAAATCAACTATTCATCTAATACAATGTTTAAACTCACTTTTAAGGGTGTTTTTCCTTTTCACTATACTTTTTTTTAATCACAAAGATAGAAAAGATCTGTATGACTAGATAGATGATTAGATCGTCTCTTCACTTCGTCCTTAACTAATCTCTGAGCCCTGAAACACCATTAATGTGGGTGTGAGTATAACACCTCGTGGGATCATATCCAACCTAAATTTGAAATTTGTATAATTATACAAAATGTGAAAATAATGAAAATACTTTGTTTAAATTTTAAAGCATGAATTAAAATATTGAATCTTAAAAGATGAGATAAATGCATTACCGAAATCGTAATAATGCTCTGAATATCAAACTTTTCATGAATTATATAAATAACAAAATCAAATAACCATTATCTTTTACAACACCGTACCCAAGTGAATTGCCACGTTGCATTAACGCCCACGCACTAGTACCTCGAGGTGAGAGATCCATTTATGCATTAGCTGATCAGACTACTAATCCAGTTGTACCTCTGGCGTATGTCCGCGTACACAATTGTACTCATATGTCGTACACAAAGGAGAATCCAAAGGATCCAGTGGGTTCTAGGGTCTTTCGCCCAAGGGACATTATCGCCCTACTTGCTACCTTTAGGGTCTTCCACCCAAGGGACACAATTGCCCTACTTACTAGATTTAGGGTCTTCCACCCAAGGGACACAATCGCCCTACTTGTTGGCTTTAGGGACTTTCACCCAAGGGACATAATCGCCCTACCTGCTTATGCCTTTTATGAACATCCCTACGGTAGTACACCCGCATCCCAACATCTATTCTTAATTAAAAATAAGCTTGCACATGATATGAGTAAACACCATTCATTCAAATCAAAATAATTATCTATACAACTTACCGCAAATTAGTTACAAATTACATAGTTACATCACATATTCTTCGTCATTCTCAAATTAAGCATATAAGTCGTTGTAAGGTTCGATGGCTATTAACTTAATAACTATTTTAATTTGATAATTAAAATCCTCTATTATAAATTCAGAATTATTATTTTTTAATATAAGTTAATAATTAATTTATCAAAATTAAATTTTTATTTAAATTCGAATTAAAATCTCTCAATGAAATTGTAAATTAGTAAAGCATAGGAACTCCTAAAAGTAACCCATGTTAAATCACAAATTCAAAAAAAAAAATGTATTATTTAGATTTAACCATTCTAATTTAATTAATTTAATAATATATTAATAAAACCTGACTATTTTATAATAATTCTTTAATTCCTCCTAATGAATTAAGAAAAAATATATATTAAACATATTAATTAGATTTGGTTTTTAATTTCAAACCCTAATAGTTAAATTAAGAGATTAATAAATATTAATTCAATATCATATATTAGTACACTTCATCTATTATGGTTAGGTAATTACATAAATTGAAAATCTATACGAATCACTAATTTTCAAATTTTAAAATCTGATTAATTAAATCTTTATTTTTAAAAAAAAGAATAAGTTATTATCTGTTTTATTTATTTACAATTAATTTTAGTATTTCAATTTTTTTCAATTAAAAATAATTTTATAATCCCTAAAATTCATAATCTAATTAAAATAAGTTAAACACTGTTAAAGTAAATCTAAGCTTAAATTAGTTACTCGTATGTCAATATTCCCAAACTGAAATTTTACCTAATTTATTTTTTGCTAAATAAGCTATTTAAAATTATTATGTTTGGACTTTAATTATTATTAAAGTTTACCTAATATTATAAATATAATATTTTTAATTAATGTGAATTATTTTAAACTATTCTAAAAAAGAATATCTAGAATTAATAACTTAAGCCCCTTTACAGATTTACATCAATAAAATTAATTTAAAATATAACTTAAGTAGGATTTAGAAAATTTTCTAATTTAATTCCTACATATTTAGATATTTAAAAAATTTTGTATTAAATTCACTAATTTAGAAATTCAATTTAAATTTTTCTTTAATCTTATTTTGTAAATTCTTTATTTTTCTACATATGTCAGCAATAATAATAAAAATATATGCAAAATTCAAATTTCAAGTCAATTACTATAACAATAAAAAAAATAAAAATAAAAACAATTATAAAAATTTCAGATCAGGGATAGATTACCCACCTTGATAAAATTTTCATGAATATGCCTTTTTTTTTTCCTCTCATTTTTATATTATTATTATTTTTCCTCACACTTTCCCTTCTCATGCCTATACGGTACACCCATGACTCTATTTATATTAGAGGGTTCCGCCATAAATAATACACACACATGAAAAAAAAAAATAAACAAAATAAAATGTTACCTTTCAATTGCATCTCATGGAAGTGAAACACCCACATTTAGTTTCATTTACTACAAAAAATGCATAACGTGTGTATGATGCATGTGGTGCGTGATTGTGCATGTGCATGGTTATGTATGTGGTGCATGGTTGTGCATGTGCATAGTTGTGCATGTGTGAATAGTGTACACATGGGCATACATGTAAAATAGTTAATGTACTATGAATGGTTGATTAGGTGGGTGAGTTGATGGAACGAATGGATTGATTAATTTGGGTGGCGAGTTGAGAACTCTTTGGATGGTTCTTATTTGTTTATAAATTTAACGGTTTCATTCCACTGGTTTAAGTTAACAAATGGGTGATCGACTGATCTTGTAATAAAACTTGGACGATTTTAAATTGTTGGTTTGGTCATTGTGATGGGTGGTTTAGATTAATGACCCCTGATTATAGTCATATGCCCTTTTTTATTTCTAAATCCAATATTCATGTGCTAATAACTTTACTATGAATTAATATATTTATATTTTATTAAAAATTAATAATATTTAAAACATGCTATTAATACTTTAAAATGTTAGAATTTAAATAAACATGCTACACATGTTTAAGATATACTATATTAGATAGTTATACCATACATGGATGGACGGTTGGGATATATTAAAAATAAGATTTAAGTAGACCATGTGGTACCTCAATGAGCAGAGAGATCGATGTATAGTTGATTTTATTAATTTATTACCCAGTTGTGAGATATGAGACGTCGGATTTACAATTGTGTGTATGGATGTATGGATAGTTTTCTCCTCTTTTAAAATTATGAGTTTACCAGCAAAATATATGGCTTGTGGAACTCTAAATTAAAACATGTTAAACCACATTCCAATGTAAGAAGTACTTTAGTAAATTTATTTGAAAAAAATGTGAGAATCATCACAGTGATTTTTGTTTGATTTTTAGGTGGCCCATTTGACAGATCCATGTATGATGTACGGTTGAATGATAAGATATATATGAAATAATTAAATGATTAAGAGTCTAATCCTATATGCATGTTATTGTTATTGTATGATTACTTTCATACTCAAATATGTACAAGATGGGCTTTTAATTGATTAGATAGATGTACAGTTGATTTTAGGTGTATGAGTAAAGATAGTGCATGTATACATATACATATACACAACCAAAACCATATAAAAAAATCAATGATACATACTAAATAAATCGATCATATATATCAATGGTCACAACTTGCACGCTTTGTGCATGCATGTATACATGAATGTTTAGATGGATGCAAGTGCACATATATGCAGATGCATGCGTGCACACCAAAATCTCAGGTTATTATAGCCACTCTCCTCGTTATTGAGTTGGCCATTGTCACTCTCCTCTTTATTGAATTAGTCATTGCTACTCTCATCTTTGTTGAGTTGACCATTGCCACTCTCATCTCTGTTGAGTTAGTCATTACTACTCTTCTCTTCATTTTGTTAGCTTTGCGCTATCTACCTTTATGGCTTGGGCATGTGCCTTGAAATTCTAAAACCCTCATGAATTAATTTATTTCCTCTTTGGTGTAAATGATGTGTTAAAGGTATCACAACTAGTGATTCAAATATTTATCGTAGACGTAATGCGTTACGAGTAACGACCCTCTTGGTCGGCACGTAATTCCATGGGTTGGTTGGTGTGGTGCAAATCGATGTAAGTAAATTATCATGCTGTTACATCACTTCTCGGTATTGTATGTCACAGATAGCCACTCCATAAACACATCGTGTTCTGTAAATCCCCCAATTACATTGTTGTGTCGCCTTGAGATGTTCGCATAAATCCACGTTAACGTTAGATGTGTCAGCAAATCTCCATAGTTATGGGATGCAGGGCGAGTCGGGTTTTCTATGAATTGTATTCTACATTGTGATGATCACTACGTATGATGAGCCACACACATTTTTCTAAGCATGCATTATGTAAATTAGTTGCGCATGCTGATATCTCTCTTAGTAGTGGAGTACGGGACGTATCAAAATCTGTACATTACTTTTATAAACTCTTGAATTATTGTTAATCTTAAAGGATAACCATCACTATGAGTAGGGTATTAATCCACTCCAACCATACAAATAATGCAGGTGGTGTATAAATTGAAGACCTAGAGAATCATCCCTCCTATGAAGATTATACTGAATGAATAAGAAGATAGTTTTATGATTTACTTTTATATTTCTGCTGCAAACTCGATAATGTAATAAGCTCTCATTGATAAAGCATTTGATAATTTATTGAATTCTTTTACTCTAATAAAATAATAAATACAGTCAATTTTATTCTCGTGAATGGTTACCTTCATGAATGTAACTGGATGTGATCTAAATGAAAGGAAAAATAACGTGCGATTTTTAAAGCATTCAATTCATTCAATTATTAACACCTAGTTTTCTCGGGCACGAGTATAAACTCTGGCCGTGAAAATTTTAGGATGTTACATACTTCGACCTCAGTAGAGGCAATACTGGAGGAAACTGAACCACCATTTACTGTAGACATTATGCATGCCCAGCTCTCGCCTAGGTTTCGGATGCACAATCGCCCCTTATTTTGGAACCATTGATCCAGCCGAACATCTGGAATCTTTTAGGGCTTGGTTGGAACTTTATGGCGCATCAATTGCGGTTATGTGCCGGACGTTTTCCTTAACCATAATAAGAGCTGCTTGAAACTGGTTCCAACAATTAAAGCCACAGTCCATCAGCGCATTCATGTAGCTCAGCAAAGCATTCATCACTAACTTCATCGGTGGAAAGGAAAGGCTTAAACCTTGTCACCCGTGCTGGAGGAATGAACGTCAAAACAACGACGAACAGATTGTTCTACCATTACAAGGATGATTGTCCTGCCTAGGTTGCAATGGCATGCAATACATTTACATTTAAGCTGATTGGATTGATATTGAAAGTTCGGCAGGATGCAATGTAATTGCATATGATTATAGTAAAATTGAAAGATCGGAAGAACTTAAAGCAAGTTCTCTATTGCATCAATACCCACCTAAAAGTATAGAAGTTTCCTAATATCTAGGACACTATGAAAGTAATATATATATATATATATATATGTGTGTGTGTGTGTGTGTGTGTGTGTGTGTGTGTGTGTGTGTGTGTGTGTATGTACGTGCGCGCGCGTACGTGCGTGCGTGTATGCGTATATTAAAACTTGAATCTTATTGCTTATATCCCCCTCTTAAGGACAACGCTCCATTGAATATATTACAAAACATTTTTCAAAGATATTTTCCAAACCTTATTTGAAAAAGGTCTACCTAATTGCTCGATGGCACTTTGGGCAATTTTCTTTAACCTTCCATTTTTAGTGATTTATAATTCATTCGGGCCATTATTTTATGACCAATCAATGCTTTTATGGTCATGATCATTGCGAATTTATTTTAGTTAAGTTGTTACACAATATCCCATTAGTGGTCATTTTTATACACTGATCATGCATATGCTGAAAGCTACCAGACGTAGCGAACCCCTTGGCCACAAGAGTGATGGTCGTGTGGAGATTTGGACGTTGACACATGTTGGTTGGAATAAAATTCTTGCTGACACGTGTGGTTTTCTTGGGTGAATGAGGTGTGACTTGAAATACTTGAAGCTATAACTGGTTGACAAACCAATACTGGTAGGAATCAGATTCCCACCGACGGTCAAATGTCTAATGGTTGCAACCATTGCGACTGATCCATCTTCCCTTCTCAACTTCTTCCTAAACAACTGATTGAGACAAACCCCAAGTACATGGTAGTGATGTAGTAATAACTTGGTGAGACCAAGATCATACCCGCAAAGACTTATGATTGTGAGATTTACGGAATACTTTATAACTAAAGCTAGTTCTAAACTAACTTATAGAACTTGATTTAAGAAAGAATGGTGTAATTGAAAAGGAAATCAATAGAGATAAACCACTAGAGCGTTAAGGATCCACTTATAGCCATCCTTAATGTTCAATTCACTTGATTCAATCATATAACCTAAAACAGATTTGAACCTCAATTGAATTGGTTCTCATATAAAGCACTGAAGCATTGATCGCAAGAAATTCAAAGCATTTATCCTGCCCTTAGTCTATGATAGATCAATGGATTTTACAAATCAACCCCTTCGCAAATAGATAAGTGATTACTCTTGGCTTTCCTAAGCATCTGATGCCCTCGTATCCAATACTCACTCATTCTTACGTTCATCGTATAAGTGTCCAACCTTGGACACTGACAACACATCATAACCACACGTACCTACATCAGATTTTATTGAATTGGCCTCCCTTGTCAATTCTTCAAATTTCTCATCCTTCCGGGTTTTAGGGTTTCAATAATCCTTCTTCATATGTCCCATCATTCTAGTTCCAACACTTTACCTCCCTTTGCCCTTAGAATCGGACCTAGATCGTGAATTTTCCTTCTCCCGCTCAGAATTTCTTTCCCTAGCTACAAACACATCTATAGGGTAAACCCCGCCACTATCCTTTCTCAACCGATTTGAATGAATGGCTGAGATAATAATTTCGATATCAATGGTCTCCCTACCGTGGCACATAGTGTCTACGAGACTCTCTTATAACTCTGGAAGAGAATTCAATAAAATTAGGGCTTTGTCTTATTCATCGATCTTCAACTCCACACTCGTCAACTTGTAAAGTAGTTGATTGAACGCACTAATGTGTTCATTAAGATTTGACCCTTTCTCCGCCTTCATATTATAGAATTGCTTTTTCTTATACAAATGATTTGTGAGAGATTTGGTCATGTACAAGCTTTCTAAATTCGTCCAAAGTCATATATACGGTGGTCTTCTAATCAAGGATATTATAAAGGACGTCATTCACCAAATATAATTGGATTGAGGTTTTCGCCCTCTCATCTAAGGTTGTACATGAACCCAGTTAGATCGGTTAGCTCGCTCGACTAGACTCGAAAAAGCTCGATTCGACTTGGTTCGAATCTGAGTTCGAGCCAAGCGAGTTGATTTTTTGAGCTCGAAAAAATTTTGAACCGAGTTCGAGCTTGCCCGAGCTCGACTCAACTCGGATCAAACCCTAACTTGAATCGAACTTGTGTCGAACCAATTCGGTGAATCTGTTACTTTGATATTGATGTTACTCACCAAGTGTTTGATGAAATGACTCAACGAAGTGTTGGCTGGTGGCAAGGAAGGTATGTATATGAAACAAATACCCTTTTTTCTTGATTTTGATGTTTCCTATAAGGTGTTTGATGAAATACATGTAAATAGCTGATGCTGCTTTACATACGTACAGTAAGAAATTAAAAGTGCACTCCATGTGTTTGTGAAAATACCGCACAGGCTCAATCTTGGCTCGAACTGGCCCGAGTTGCTGACCGAATCGAGCCGAGCTGGCCAATCAAGCTCGATGACCAAGCTGAGCGAGTTCGAGCTAGGGTCAGCTAGTGGCCGAGCCGAGTCGAGCCGTGCCAAGCTCGACTCGGTTCGACTCGTGTACACCTCTACTCTTATCCAGTTCTTCCTACTCTTCAAAGCTCATAGTTAAAGGACGCTTTGATATACCAAGGAGTGTCAGTTGCAATCCTTGTTGAACTAAAAAGCCTCTCATATTTACCTTCCATAGATCAAAGTTATTTTTTCTAGCGAACTTCTCTGTCTCATACTTCATGTTAAATCCTTTGATTGTTATTTTTCATATTCAAACTCGAATCCCAACGTATATCTCTAATACTACTTATTGGGGAACTGTGGAATCAAACCCCAACTGCGAATCACATAATGAGAAACAAACACAAACAAAGCATACATAAGAACACACGAATGTATATGAAAAACTCCTATGGGAAAAAATCATAGTACAAAGCGACAATCAAATTCACTTTGAAAAAGAAAGTACAAGAGATGGAATCACTTACAGACGTGAAAATCCTTGTTTTCTCTTTATCAAACCCTATAATCGATTTAGCCATCCTTATTCTCTCGCATTCTACCCTACTCCCCTAGTACACTCATATATATAGTGTTGCACTCAGAATAGGAAACAAATCGCGCAATTATACAAAACCGCGCACACCGTAGATTTAAGCTTTAGATCTATTGACATTGATCGAGCAATCCTCGATCGATTAAGTTCCCATGTTCAATAAATCAAACATGCACAAAAGTGTCCAGAGAGCAAGAATTTTTTAAATTTTGTCGATTACTCGAACCTCTAAGGTCAATCTATCTAACATATTCAAAATCGTCCAAAGACCAATCTATCTAATTCGGAGTTCACTCGATCAATCGAGCGGACTGATCAGTCTATCGAACTCCCATATTTCTACAAAGGTTGAAAACATCAAGGCAACACAAATGAGTCATAATTACTTTTAAATAATGTTTGGAATAGAGGGAAATACCTCCCTTAAATGCGCCTCCAAAACCATATCTATGCACACATGAAATGGACTTGGATTGCCTAGCGGTAAAATCTGTGGGTCCCACCGTAATATTTGTCTGATCCACATCATCCATCCATTTTACCATCTCATTTTTAAGGCCCAACCCAGAAAATGAGGCAGATTGTAAGCTCAAGTGGACTACACCAGATGAAACGAGGGGGATAATGGCATACACCGTTCAAAACTGAAACCTTTGTAGGCCCATCACCCAACCTGTTCATAACGTCATGTAGACATGAATTAAGGATAAACACAAATATCAGTTTAATCCATTTTTTTTTGTGGGCCCGGTAAGTTTTGAATGAGTAGAGTTCAATTTCCCCTTCTTTCCTCTGACGTGGTTCCCTTGAGCTTCAGATCTGCCTCTTTTTTTGAGAGAAATGAACAGGTAAAACAAATGGAATTGCATAGCTCAGACATATATATCTATATATATATATATATATATATATATATATACACACACACACACACACACACACACACACACACACACACACACACCAATGAGCCCCACAAATTTTAGCAGATCCATTTCGTCATTTTTCTGGGTATTAGCGTGATCGCTTCCAAATGCGAGCTATCAACTTCAAGGGAAGCTGATGAAATGAGTTACAAGTGTAAATAATAAATAAATTACTGAATTACTTCAACCATCACCACTTCATTAAAGAAAAAAAAAAAAAAAAAATCCTTTTTCTATAGCTATTATTTAGCTGCATGTAAGGTTATTAGTATGCCAGCAATTATTGTGCAAGGAATTCGTGTAAAGGTTATTAATATGCGTGTAAAGGATACTAGCATCCATGGATTTCATTTAGTACTACACGGACATGTAATTCAATTGTCTTTGAGAGGTCCGCAAGCTGTTTTTATGCCATCCGGCCCCGGCATCAGGTGAGCTCACCATAATAATAGGATGCTACAGAAGTCAACATTTTGTGGGCCACACCATAGAAAACGATAGACAGCCGTGCAAAGACTTTTAAATTCATGTGGTGGTCCATATAATGGTTGGGACAACTTTCAAGTAAAGCTGCCCAATGAACTTTTTCTACAAATGTTGCAGAGAGTACAAACTTTTACTGTATACTCTTTCTCAAATATCTATTTGATGGTCCCTACTTGAAGGGTTGAGATTTTACATTGCCAGAAATATTTGTTTATGAATAGACATGGTGATGGGTTAGCAGCGAGAGGGGTCTGAGTCAGCCTCAGTCTAACTCATTTACTGAACCAGCTAGAAATTTTGGCCCAAATTATCCCTGTGAACCATCATTGCCCAGGGTTTTAATCCATGGCTCAATGGTAGGCAGAGTTCATTTCAGTACTGAGGTTAGAATTCTCGTATGGTTTGTTATACAAAAAAAATAAAAATAAATAAATAAATAAATAAAGACCATTGTTCAATCAACTGATCCAACCAACTTAAAATTCACTAAACCTGAGGCTGACGCAAACCTACTCATTGAATTGAATTCAAGTCACATATGGATCCTCCACTTGCATAATTCCTGCACCGATTGGTCAAGTCATCACTGATGTTGTCGGCAGTACTGTATTAAATGCAGTGTGGGAAGTTTTGTCTCAATTAGATTATGACAAATAGGATTTTAATGCTTGCGACAATCACAGGGATTCCCGATGAAACCTTCCTAAGGCCAGCCATTATGTTATTTGTCTGTATTAACTTGATCCAAAACTTCGATACCCCTTGAGAAGTTTCCGCGGATTGCCTCCTACCCGGCTTGGATGGGAACGGGTTTAAGTGGCCAGCCTGATATATGGGTCTTATCACACCATTCATCCATTTATTATTATTATTTTTTAAAAAAATCATTTTTGGGTATAAGCCCAAAAATGAGACAGATCTTGTCGGTAATAACTTGATCCAAAACTTCTGTAGCCCTTGAGAAGTTTTTGCGGATTTCGTCCTACCCGGCCTGGACGGGAATGGGTTTAAGTGGCCACCGTGATATATGAGTCTTATTCACACCATTCATCCATTTATTATTATTATTATTATTTAAAATCATTTTAGAGTATAAGCCCAAAAATGAGGCAGATCCAAGCCTCAATTGGACTACACAGTAGGGATTAAACTCTTATGATTGAAAACTTCTTGGGGCCACATAAGTTTTGGATGGAGCTGATATTCGTGTTTTCTCTTCGTCCAATTCTATGTAACTTTATGAATAGGTTGGATGGCAAATAAACATCATAGTGGGCCTTGGAAAAATTTCAACGGTGAGAATCATTATTACCACTAGTTCCTGTGGTGTGGTCCAATTGAGCCTTGGATCAGCCTCAATTTTGAGTTTATATCCTAAAATGATACAAGAAAAAAAAAAAAGGATTGACGGTGTGGATAAGACCCATACATCACAGTGGTCAGTGGTCACTCAAAGTTGCTACCTGTTCCCAGCCGGATACCGGCGGGTAGGAAGCAATCTGTGGCCGGTGAGTCCCGTGCTGACTTGTCCAAGTCGACTTAGATTCATTTGAACCCAATCCAGGTGGATGCCATGAGCCTCAGAGGAGAGTCACTTCTAACTCCGGCAAATCATGACTTGAGTTAGGACTAGATGAGTCGGTTTGGTCTCGAGTCTTTTATCAATGGGTACAAGAGGCAAGAAAGTGTTAAAATCTTCGATCAAAACTTTATTCTAATAACTAGTTTTAAACCGTGGATGTATCTGGTCATTGGGCAAAACCCATTGATGACCTATGTAGGAGCGAGCGGTTCTGATCAGGTCAGGTACAGCCCATGCGCCACCGTTTATTTAAATAAGCCACATTTCCTAGCTAAGCCAGACCCGGTACATTTAGCATAGCAAAACCCGTGCCAACAGTGGCTCTTGTCATTTGACACATTGCCAATGGATAAAGGTGAGCAAAAATATCAAAGTTATGATGATGGGACAATCAAGTCAATGGATTGGATCATTGGAATCATTGCCTCAGTTTACAACCAAAAGATCTACTAAGCGTCGATTCGATCGGATTCATTTTCAATTCCACCGAAAATTTGGTGATTTCTAAGTTCGCATGCTGTGATGATTTGCACGTTTTCGGTTGAATCAAAATGTGTAATTAGTTTGGTTCAAACCAAGCGATGGTCTTATTCAATCCGATCGAACGGGTTATGGAGATTAATGCAAATCGGGGTATTTAAATCTGATGGTGATTAGGGCTTAATTAATTCGAGTGCTTTCTCGCTAAGGGCAAGTGTTTGAGAGGTGAGAGGATTTTAAACGCTTTTAAAAGCTTGTGAAGAATTTTATTAGGGAGCTAGGATATTCTTAGGTGTGCATGGTAAGGAGAGATCTGAGTTTCATCAGTTATCGAAGAAAGTCAGTGGTGTAATCTCTACGACTTTGATCATAGTAGATTTTTGTCGCTTTGTGTCATGGTTTTTCTCCACTAAAGTTTTTCACATAAAATATCTTATATTTAGTTTATTGCTTTAGTTAGTTATTATTTATTTGATTATGCTGTCTTTATTGAGCATGCTTCCACAAAGTGGATAGATTAGTGGTGATATTAGATTTAAGTTTATAATACTTAAGCTTAATATGTATTTATTATTGCTGGGGTTTACATTATAGTAAAGTGATAAGAGCCGGAATTCCAACACTAAGCAAAGCAGATATTGTCTGCCCAGCATTGTATAATGAGAAATAATCCTATACCCACGCGGCACTGTAAGTTATAGTGCTACTAGGTGCATCAAGGCACTTAGACAATCCAATTAATTGATTTGGACCATCCATTAGGTATAACATAAATTCTTTCATTACCATACAAAAATCACACGTATTCAACAATCTTAACAATAAGATCATTTGCATGTAATATTGACCGTTTACAAGAATAAGTCCAATCAACAATTCTATCCTTGATGAGTCCCATCATAAATTGCTTATGATAGTAAAGAATCACTTTTGTTTAGCAGTACAATCATCTCTTTATGGCTTTGAGATGGATGGCCATAAGAAATATGGAGAAATTTTCTTCTTCTTTTTTTCTTTTTTCCTTTTTAAATTTCTGTTCTCTCTTTTGTTTAAACGAAGGGCTGAGATAAATGGCACGGAAGTACTCCTCCTGCGTGCAGTTTCAGTCAGTCGGGACATGACCCAATTTGGTCATGTTGTAAATGTGTGGCCCACATCAGATGTATGTGTTGTAGATCTACTTGTCAGCTCATTTTAGAGCATGGGCATAAAAACAAAGTAGATCAAAATCTCAGGTGGACCCCACATGAAACAGTGATCAACGAACACTTACCATTAAAAACTTCGCAGGGTCTGTCATCATGTTTATTTCCTATTAACTTGTTGATAAGATAGCAGGACATAGATGAATTGAAAACACAAATATTAACTTAATCTAAAACTTTTGTGGCTATAAAAAGTTTTTAATATCAATGAATACTATCTCTTGTGATGTGGTCCATTCAAGACTTGGATTTGTTTTATTTTTGGGCCCATTTTCTTAAATGATTTGAAAAAACACATGAACAGTGTGAATATCTTTTGCATGTACCGTTAAAATAATCTTTCTTACCTCATGGACGGAGTGGATTAACATATACAACATGGTGGACCCTGCGGAAATAAATCAGGTGTTGTAGAAGACTCCGATACTAATGTATTGGGACGCGGTGTGGCAGGTGAACCAACACCAGCAAGATAGCGGAGGTCAAAGCTTTGTGGGACCACCCTGATATATATGTTTCATCCATGCCGTCCATTTAATTTTTCAGCTCATTTTAAACATGGCCCAAAAATAAGGAAAATCTAGAGCTCAAGTGGACCATACGGCAGGATACAGTGTGGATTGAACGCTTGCCGTTGAAAACTTCTTGGGAACCGCACATTTTTGTGACTCTACAAACAAGTTGTATGGCAAATAAACATTGCGGTGGCCGAGGAAGATTTCAACGACAAGCGTTCAATCGTCATTGTTTCTTGCCGTGTTGTCCACTTGAGATTGGGATACCCATCTTTCCGGGGACATGCCCTGAAATGAGGACGCGGATTTCCTGCGAAAGCCTTTCGCAAGAAGTTCCTGCCAAGAATTCTGGGTGGGACCCACCGCCATGTTTTTGGGGACATCTACTCTGTTCATCTGTTTGGAGAGATCATTATAGTATGTGCCAAAAATGAGATATATCCAAAACTCAAGTGGGCCACACGAGAGGAATCATGGATATTCAGTTAGACTGTTGAAACATTCTTGTAGCCATAAAGCTTTTCTTCAGGCTAATTTAGTATTTCTTCATCCCATTGTAAAGACCTTATACACGTTTCATGGCATATAAACATCAAGTTAGATCCCAGGAAGTGTTCAATGGTAGTATTTCTTTCTCCAATTTTCCCTCTCGTGTGGCCCACTTGAGTTTCGACCACCTAAAATTTACACTTATACTAAAATGATCTCACCAAACGGATGAACGGCGTAGATGTTCCACAACATGGCGGTGTGCCCCACCCATACCCTTGCGCAGGAACTTCCTGCGAAAGGCTTTCGCAGGAACCGCGCCCTGAAATGAGCGGAAGCGGATTAGCTGGTGTACCACACATAAGCGATATAGCTGGGTACGTGTCCTGGGAAGACGAGCACTGACGGACACGGATTTCTTGGGAAAGCCATTGCATGAAGTTCATGCTCAAGGATTCTGTGTGGGCCCACTTAGATGTTTGTGAGAAATCCAACTCCTGTCCCTTTTTTTTAATATCATTTTCTGACGTGAGACCAAAACTGAGGAGGATTCAAAACTCAAATGGGCCACACAAGAGGAAATAGTGGAGATTTAGTGATCACTGTTGAAACATTTATATAGTTATAAATGTTTTGTAATGGTTTAATTGTTTAGTGCTTTTAATTTATCCGAGTGAAAATGATCTTATAAACGGTTTAGATGACATATAAGCATCAAGGTAGAGCTTACGAAGGTTTCAACTGTAGGTATTTCTTTCCCACATATGGCCCACTTGAGCTCGGATCCTTCTCAATTTTTACATCATGTCTTAAAATGAGGTAGAAAAACGGTTAATTTCCCGAAAACATCGCGTTAGGGTCCACCGAGAATCCTTGCGGAGGAACTTACTGCGGGAGCCTTTTGCACGAATCCGAGTTCTACGAACGGTTCAAAGGAAATCTAAGTTACGTGGCCCCAAATAATGTATTTATCATATCCACACCATTCATTCATTTTTAGAGATCATTTTAGAGCATGCACCAAAACATTAATAATATCTAAACCTCAACTGGACCACACCACAAATAGCAGCAGGGAGAATGATTTTCACTGTTAAAACAATGGTAGGGCCCACCATAACATTTATTTTCCATCCAATCTGTTCATAAGGCTACAAAGACTTGGATGAAGAGAAAAAAACAAATATCATATTGATCCGAAACTTCTTTGACCCCAAAAGGATTTCAATGGTAGACGTTCAATCCCCCACTGCCCTTTTGCAGTGTGGTCCACCTGATCTTAACATCTGCCTTATTTTTCGGATCAAGCTTTAAGACGAGCTTGTCAAATGGATTGACGGTTTGGATATGACATATATCTCATGATTGGACCCACATAACTTGCTGACGTCAACACACAGCTGGATCTATTGTGTGTGTTACACCAGCCGATCCGCTTCCAAAATGAGCTGAGAATATCGATGTTGGGCGTGGATAAAACACGTAAACCATGGTGCAGTGCTATGGTTTCTCATTCTCGGAAGCTGATTGCGTACTGAGTAAACTCTTTGAGATCCACCTTTATTTATGTATTTTATCCACCCCGTCCATCCATTTTAAAAGATAATTTCAAGTCCTCATTCTAAAAATTAATTATATTCAAAGATCAAGTGGACCACACCACACGAAATAGTGTGAATTGAGTGTCGACCATTGAAAAATTCTCGGGGCCAAAGAAGTTTTGGATCAAGCTGATATTTTTGTTTTCCCTTCATCCAGATCTTTTTGATCTTATGCACATATTGGATGACAAACAAAGATCACTGTGGGCACTGGAAAGGTTTCAACGGTCCAAAATAATTATTCCCACTGTTTCATGTGTATGGTCCACTTGAACTTTGTATATGCTTCATTTTTGGCTCAATACCTAAAAGTACCTGAAAAACCAGATGGACGGATTGGATAATCTGTATACATGCACGGTGGGCCCAAGTGAGTTTACTCAATACGACAAAAAGCGCACTGAGTTACTCAGTACGTAATCCGATTCCCCCGTTCTTGTACAACCATTCTTGTCTTATAAGATGTGAATACTGTATCTCCCGTCTTTCGAGACACGTATGGACGCGTGTCCGTTTAATAGCCGTCAATAACTGGAGAACGCGTACGTTTAGTGGTCTGCGTCATCTGGGTGTCCAGGAAGTTCGCTTGATAGCCAATAGGAACTCGACACAGCTTTGATCGTCCGTACAAAAGGTTATTACTTTTGAGAAATATATTTCGATACTTTGACGGAGTGTGACGTTTGACGCTCTGGCGCCAACAAATTTCATATTTTTCAATATGGAAAAGTTAAAATTAACCGTCCAACTCTTGAATATCCTTTGATATGGATTATTTTTTGACAATAAAATTGCGCTAATTAGTTATTATATTTTGTCTTTTACATTCAATGGACGGTCGAGATAAGAATAATCAATGGAAAAAATTCAACAAATTTCTTCCTACGAATCAAAGTTTATAATGGCTAAAATTAACAATTTCGGTTTATCTGAAATTGTGTCCCTTTAATTTTCAGAGTTTATTTTCATGTAAATTTGGCCACCTGTGAAATTTCTAAGTGCCTGCGTATCAATTATCCGCTCGGCTCGAGTATCAAATAACTCCCCGTACGATGTTCGAAACACTGTGTTCGTCCGAATGGATATCACATCATAAATAACCCTAATTTGGAGGAAATGACGAAACTACCCTCTCAGTTTGCGAGCATTAATAACGAAAGATAATAGGGATAATATTTCTCACGTTAAGAAATGATGAGTACAGCTGCTGTATCAGAAGTTATGAAACGGCCACTTTCTCCAACCAATCTGTCATTTGTGTAAAGTATCCAATCCGTTCAAAACGTGGGCCACGCCGTGATGATCCCCTAGGATTAAAATTAGGATGATCCTTGCATTTATCCCCGATATCGCCATTCTGACTACTAATGAAGAAGTAGGTGTGATCTTATGGAGAAGATTCACACGATATATTTATCCCCGTTATCGCCATTCCGACTATATTTATCCCCGTGATCTTACGGATTCGCACGATGTATTGGAAGATCTACGGATACTTATGGAGAAGATTTTCCAATAATAGACTGTGCCTTGTATTATTTGAGCGATCAGGGCGTGTTTGATTTTCTAATTACACAGGTAGTTCAAGGTAAATGGGTAATAATTATTTACCATGTATTTCTGGCTGGATGTCCAAGGTGACGTTCACCGCCACCTTTCATTTATAGCACTCCTCATGTTGCCGGAGGAAAAAAATATTAAATTATGGGCCCACCATAAATGTGTGTCTTATCCACACCATCTATCCCTTTAGCCAACTCATTTTAGGGCATGCGCCAAAAAATGATGCATATCCAAAGATCAAGTGGACCACAATACAGGAAACAATGGAAATTGAACTCCTACCATTGAAAGCTTATCGAGGACTCCAAAAGTTTTGGATCTAACTGATATTTTTATTTTCTCTTTATCCATGACTGTGTGACCTTATGAACAGGTTGGATGACAAATAAACATCAATGTGGGCCTTAGGGAGAAAAGGCTTTCAACCATTGACGTCTTAATAATCATTGTTCCCTAATATGTGGCCCACTTGAGCTTTTGATTTTCCTCATTTTTAGGTTCATGCCTTAAAATATTTTTTTCTTTTTAGGATGGAGGGTGTGGATAGGTAACATATATCATGGTGGGGCCTACATATTTAAATCAATATAAAAGGTATTGTATGGATCGCTTTTCGAAACATAATTCCCTACTAATTTCAAACAAGGTGGAGTAAGTAAAATGGATGTATTTCTCTGTATTTACCAGGGAAATTAAAAATCAAACAGCCCCTTAGTGAAAACAATTGCATGTCATATGGCAAGATGAGAAATAGAAGAGTTTTAAGCAATAGCGAAATGTTAAGTAACCGTTAGAATATGGGAAAGATCTAGATGTCCCGATCAAGGCTATAAATATAAGAGGAATGCAAGAGAAAGATTTCATCTCATACTAACCCAAACCAACTAATTAATTATCTTTCAAATTATCCTTTTAAATTATTAGTTAACTTACATTCCATAGTATAATCATTTTATTTTTCATGTCATGCAAATTACATTTCTTAGTGTAATTTTCTACTTTTCAATTTGTTGTTTATATTTTGTAGTGTAATTCGTAACGTTAACCAAGTAGCTGGTAATCTTTAGCTGTAATTTGAGTTTACGCTTATGCGTCGGATTCAGTTCATTAATCAGAAATGTGTTTTGCAGCTTCTTTTCACAACCGACTGTAAGAATCCCTTTTTCATTTCCATTTATTTATATCGAAAAGCCCTTTGTTACAGAAGGCAAAGGTGCAACCCATCATTAAATTAGGTCGAACCTCACTTTCTAAATATCGTTTGATCCTATTTACACGTTGAGCGAGTGGCTGAATAGGTGATTGACCTCACCAGATATTGGTTATTGCGTAACTTAGTGTAACATCCCGGAATTTCACTGTTTTGGATTTCAAAAAAATCCTTGAAATTTATTATTATTATTATTTTTATTAACTTATAATATCACTTAATGACCATTAGTACTCAATGTTAGTTTAGGCTAGAGTGGACCAGTCTAGTTATGATGGGACAAGTATGGGCTGTCAAGCCGGATAGTCCGTTTACACCTAGCAACAGCCCGTGTGGGCCACCCAGCGACCGAGGAGGTTTGGAAAAATCTAAAACTTTAGAAAATCATAGATCTCACTGGGCTTATGGTCCATCGCGGACTGCGGACCCAGTGGACACCCAAAAGTACCATCTAGCGCTTGCCCAATACGCCCCACTAATGCCAGATTAAAATCTGGCACTGACAAAAGAAACTGAGACTCCGGGCCTTCCAGTCGTCGGATTTCTTTCAAATTTACGGGGAAGGTTTAATGTATTTTTCTATGCCTGTCCACCAAATCTGGGCCCCGATCGTGGCACGATGACCGTTGATCGCGAATCGGACCCGTACGACCAAACCCCATATCCGATCGTCCCCAAATTTTGCGTGGCCCCTCATCGGGCCATGGAGACCCTATCCTATAAGTTTCATGGCCAAAGGGCCGCCAGAACCGCTTCAATCACCAAAATGGCCCTCGTAGGGCCACTTAAGGGACGAAATCGCTTACTTAGACCCTATATCCGTTCATCCGCTTGTCCCCAAATTTTACATGGGTCCTAATTGGCCCATAAGACACCTACCCATCGAATTTGGCAGCCTAGGGGGCGTTAGGGCCACCCCAACTTCAATAAGGAGCCCTAGAAGGCTAGTTTGGGAAAATTGTGCGAACTTAAGTGATTTAAGTCGTCCACTCATATGCGAAGTTGAGAATTTCAGACCGTCGGTTTGTGACCAAACTTCACACATCGAGTAAGGATATTTCCCTCCTCATATCCGTATAGCCGCGACCCCGATCGACCATCGGTGACCGTTCAATAGACTTCTAATCATGTTTGTCGATCGGCACGTCGAAATGGCGGACCGATTGTATCCATACATAGATCATCATTAGGACTAACTATCTTACGGTGTATATTGACTAGTACACCCCATAGGCTAAAAAACCCTCCCATAGGGTTAATATAGTAAAGACCCAACATTCGGGGCCAATTGCTCCAAAACTGACACTATATAAAGGCCTTATTTAGGCACCCACTCTCCCCATACGCTTTTGCCCTAGAGAAGGGAAAGAGAGAAGAGAGAAAGGGGAGAAAGAAGAAAGGAAGGAGAGAGGAAGGGAGAATGAAGAAAGAAGAGCAAGGTGGGCCCAAGGAAATCAAACCCCCACAACTCCCTACATCTTCTCAGAGGAGGATTCCTCATCTACAACTGCCCTTTTCACTCCGTTGATCATCTAGGTAAGATCCACCACCCATTTTCGTTGAAACCCTTGTGATGAGGAGGGATTTATTTAGGATTCTAACATATAAATGTTGCTTTAGGGATTCCGGCCAATCGGCACCGGGTTCGGCATCTCTAGGTCGTTTTCCAAGTCTTCAACAATCCATAGGTGCAGACTATTAATCTTAGGTGGCCTAGCACTGATTATATCATGTATTTAATGATTTTACTTGCTTGAGTGAAGTGTTTGTGAAAGCTAGAGAGACCCTAGGATTTGGGTATCATTTGGTGATGTGTGGAATCGCATGTTTGTTGGTTTTCTTTCTTATGTTCGCATTTGTGCCCCTCACATGCTTGGTGATATAGTAGATGATCATATGCCTATGTGTTGCTTAATTTGCCTCATATGTTGTTGCTCATGTCTTGTATGATGCTTGCCTTGGCACATTTTAAGTCTAAGAGGCGTAGGAATCGGTTCGTTTCCTCGCCGACCCACACTTCTCACATGCACTTTGTTTGTATTAATGTATTATGCTTGTTAGGGACATTGAATTGTATGGTAGGATTTATACAACATGATGCTGTATGTTGGTTGATAACCTTGATGATGGCATGTTATGAATTATCATCGAACCCTTGGATTGGTCAGTAACACGAGGTTAGGCGGTAGTCCCTCTGGTTGGACTACCCTAAGACTAAACATGCAAGTCGGACGAGTGCGTATCGGCGGCAGCAGTTCGACTGCATGGGTTTAGTACCCGATGTCGTTCGTCTCGTGCTTGCCTGACTCGTGCGGTTTAGTTTACTTACTGACAAATTCTGATTGTTAACTATGTTTGCTCACACATGTAATGGAACCTAGAACACCCTACAACCGTTGTAGCCCCTCGATAACCATTTGATTTCTGGTCCACTGCCTCGTGAGCCGGGCATGGTAGAATGGGACACCGTGTCCAAGCTGTCGGCCTACGCTGGGGTGCCGCGCCTCCCCGTAGTGACCGCGAGCGATCCCTTTCTCTCGGCACTCCTCATGTGCTTGAAGTCGAGGATGAGGAAGCCGACGGGATCACGGACCGCGAGATCTCTGCCTCACGCATTAGGAGGTCTTGGCCTCGCAACCCATTTAGGGCATTGATACGTGGGGTGTACCAAATTTTTAAACCTGCTGGATGAATGGACTTAACTAAGAACTTGGTTAACATTATCATTGCATACATTAGTTAGGGTGGCGACTCAGAAGTCGAGGTCGCTTTGAGGGAGTGTTGACATACGCGATCGTTAGACGGGGTCGCTCGAGGGAGTGTTGTGGCGAGGGCATACATCATATCCTCTATCATGCATATACATTAACAAGATTAGTTAGGTATTTGTGAATGTTTGCTTTTCATTAAATTCATAATTTAATTGATGCCTGTTGTAACTTGAGACTAATAGTTCACACTGAGTTGATCACTCACTCCCACTCTGGGACGGTGTTTTAAAACACCAACCAGGCTCATTCATAGATGCAGGTGACTCAGGGTATGAGGAACCTGGCGAGATGAGCTTTGACGAGGAGGACGAGTTCTCCTACTTTCAGCTGATGGGCGGCTCTCCATCGGCTTGATCGAGCTGAATTTGGATTTGCTGAGTCGCGGGCTCCGCTTTAGTCTTTTGGATATAGTTTTTTTTTTCATTATCCTGTTGGGCAATGCCTTGGGCGGCCCTTTATTATTTTTGGACTTGTATATTTGTGAGATTTCCTTCATTTCAGTAGACTGGTGCGATTGTGCTTCATGCTTCAAGTAATTCCAAATTACGCAGTTAAATTTGATTAATCATAAAAAATCATAAATGCATGATAAGTGACACTCGGGAACTCGGGAGTCGAGTCTATGCACGACCCCCGATTTTCTGGGGCATTACACTTAGCGCTTGAGGTCATTGTTATTCGGTTTGAATTAAAGCTACAATTTCGATTCTGGCACACCCGCACACCTAGTGCTGAAAAGAACACCAAACACCTCACTCATACGTTGGGCCATACAAATACACTTAGTCATACCACTGGGTGTCCATTGATTTTGATGTTGTGTAACAATCCATACCTATTCACTTAGAAATGGGTGTAGCTACGACTAATGTGGGCCCATTGTGATGTATGTTCCTTACATCCAAATCATCCATTCATTTTGACAGCTCATTTTAAAGCATCCTCTTAAGAGGAAGAGGATTGGTTGGTGTACCACACACCACCGATCTGGCTGGTGTGATGATGTCATCAAGTTCTGCGAGTCCCATCATGAGGTATGCGTTGTATGCTAACCATCCTTCCATTTGGAGAGCTCGTCGTAAGTCTTGAGCCAAAAAAATAAAACATATCCAAGGATCAAGTGGACCACATTGCAAAAAGCAGTCGAGGATTCAACATCTACCCCGGGGGTCATAGAAGTTTTGGATCAATATGATACTTGTTTTTCCTCTAGGTGTGTGTGATCTTATAAATAGATTGGATGGAAAATAAATGTTATGGTGAGCCCTACGAATGTTTTAATGGTGATAATCATTTCCCCACTTAATTGTGGTGTTGTCCACTTAAGATTTGGATATGAATATCATTTTTTAGGTCATGATATAAAATGATCTTGAAAAATGGATGAACGGTGTGGATATAATAAATAAATCATTTCGGGGACCACCTAACTTTGATCTCCTTCGAACTGTTCGTATAACTCGGAGCTCAACGAGCTGCCAACACTCATCTTCGCACGGCAGGTGCTCTTATTTATTTATTTAGAGGCACACACACCCCCACACACTCAAGCCATAGTGGGATTTCCACCACCTATGGATACTCAACCCCTTGACCAGGTGTTGAAACTTCTGATATGTTGAGATGTGGAGCCACATATGGGGGCTGCTCGACTAGTCGAGTGCCCTGCTCGACTGGTCGAGTGGGCCACTCGACCAGTCGGGGACTAACTCGACTCAAAGTCCAACAAGCATCAGGTTTTTGGTTCCGAAGTGCTCGACCGGTTGTGGTTTATGCTCGATCGGTCGAGGGTCCGCTCGACTGGTCGAGCAATCGAGG